>APFE031418356.1:0-39528 GCA_000404065.3 Pinus taeda | reverse complement strand
ACTACTCATATAGACTTGTTCATGCTTCTTGGATCTCACCATGTTAAGAAACTAGGCTAGATTCCATAGAGGGGAACATACTATGAATCTTGAGTAAGCTCACAAGATTTCTAACAACTTAAATCTCTAGCCAAACAATTTCATGTTCAAACACTACCTTTAGTTCAAGTGAAAATAGTGGAGGTGGAGAGAGATATCAAAATGGAACATGGTTATTGGTCAGATATATATGTTGCAAGAGAAGTGACTTCTTGGGTCCCTGACATGGGACACTCCTAAGGTAGACATAACCAATATGTGAATAAAATAGACATCTATTGGTAGATGAACACATTGGTGCATAGACTTATATTAGATGATAATGAAGTGAAGGAGGACATTCTTTTAGTGCTAGAAGATATACTCCTCTCTATGAAATCTCTAGACCACTCCATATTAGACAAAGTCTTCTCGTAGAGGAAAATAACACATTGAAATGGTCCTATCTAACTCATCTAGTTCAACATGATTTGGTTGTTTTTATTTTTATTTTTATGCTTGTTTAATCTCTAGGTTTTCTATTAATTTTCCTATTTTAGGTGTCAGGCTAGGTAGTGCAAGCCATAGGGCCATACTTTCAATACATTTTTATATATTTTGAGCCCTAAAATATGTCTTTTGAAAAACTTAAGGTTTTTCCACTAGTCTAGTTTCCTTAGTGGAAGATTATGGTAATTACATATGCTTTGTTTAAAAAATAATAAAAATTAAAAGTAATTAAAAAATGAACCAATTCAATTCAATTCAATTAGCTATATTGTAGTTTTGGTTTTGTTAATAAAATTACAAACAATTATTTCCAAAAAAAGTCATAATATGCATATTACATTAAAATAAATTAAAATAATAATTATTTATATTCTAAGTTATGACCATGATATCTTATAATATATAATTAATAAACACATAAAATCTTAATTATATATAGAGAGAATAAACATTTATCTTTATAACATATCCATTTATCTATATTTACAACTACTTTAGATGCATCTCAATTGGATCTGCTAAGAGGTCAGAGATGCTAAAAGAAGTTCGCACTTGAGGATTTGATTCCTATTGGTGCTTGGTGAATCCACAATTAAGATGGATCTAAGCTAGCTTATATATATAATCTAATTCTTAAAAATTCTAGGTTATTATAATTATTTTTCTTAATTTTTGTTTTGTAGATAAGGTAAACTTGACTCTTACCTATAATTTTTGAGATTTAGGATTATGAGAATATATAGTATTCATGTGAAATTTACCGTATTTAAAGGAGAAATTAAATCAACTAGATCCTTCTTAATTCCAAAAGTATCAAGCACCAAGAGGTGTATCAAATTATATAAAAATAAAATAAAATATTAATTTAATAATATTAATGGATAATAAATACAAATCAATTTATATATAAATTCTTCAAATCATAAAATTTTAAACTAACATTAATAAAAAATAATATTTATTTTATATACAATATTTTCGAATTATATAATTAGTATTAAAAATATTATTATTTTTTTTAAATAATTAAAGAATAAAAATTGAAAAAATTAAAACAATTTACGTTTTTGAAAACAAATCCTAAGAACTATAATTTATGATGATGTCCATAGTGGCATATTTTACATCTATGTTTTTCCCGTCAAATCAAGAAAAATACTTAAACATTTTAAGCCTTTGTTTCTATTTTGTAAATATTATTTATTTTTCTCCTCGCTAGTCATATCAAAATTTTTCTTCTTATCCTATTCCCCCAAAATAAATTTTTGAAAAAATTTCCCCAATAAATTATATTTAATATAATATATATAATAAACTAAGTAATTGTTGCAAAGGAACGTTGAGATAGCATAGGTAAGAGTAGTAAAGAAGAACAGAAAACCAATAAATATTGAATTCAACTTATTCAGCAAACATATATACAAAGTAAAGCATCTCAAAGTTAATTTCAATTCTTCAAAACCAAAATAATATTATTGTTTTATGAATGTTTTCAGTGGGATCACCATGTCAACAAAGAATGAATGAACCAGAAACAAAATCTAAATAGTTGGTCCCATAAGGCATTACTGGGTTGGTCCTCACTGAAAGACTACTTTACTATTTGATTGGGACCTTACTGTCTATAAGGGCTCTACATAGATTTTTTCTTAAGGCTTTGAAGACACAGTGTTAACCAGAAGCTTGTTTATGCCATGTACAGTTTAAGCTGGGTAATGAAGAGTTTGATAAGTGATAGCAGAAACTCTCATTTTTTTCACCATTCATCTTGCAAAAGCCAATTGAATTGTCTATCAATTGTTTCTTTTCACCATCCAATCCCCCGAGATAGCTCAAAATTTGCGAGCAAATTGTGTGGGCCCAACTAGAGCCCCTCCAATAACAAAGGGTCGATCCTTCCTTCTTGTGATGCATAATAGTTGTGAAATAGATGTTTTATAAAGCATACTTGCAAAGAAAGCTTTGCCAATCTGGAAGCTGACTTTCAGATGCAAGTCCCCATGTTAATGTGATAGCATCCTCCCACACTATAGGATACTAACCACACTATGATACTAACATTACCTATGATTTTAGTGCTATGTGTTGTCAAATCATCTTTTCCTTGCAATTATTATCTAGGGGTTGTTGCATGCTATCTTACCACATTGACATGTCGATGTGTTGAAGGGCCTCCTTTTCATCAACCCACAAATGATAGTCGGCCCCATAAGCACAGGAAACAACCATTTGACAGTTGCAATCCATAAGACCAATACTGCGATAAAAAACTACAAATGGTTGGTTGCAAGAAGAAAAAATGAGAAACAACCATTTGACAGTTGCCATCCATAAGACCAATACTGCCATAAAAACTACAAATGGTTGGTTGCAAGAAGAAAAAATGAGAGTACTGCTCCGAGGGAGGGCACAAACCCATAGTATAACCCCTTGTATCTATTGAAAAAGGCCAACAAACAGCCAAGAAAGGAGGGCATTGGTGGAAATGAGGATAAAAAACCTTTAAAAACAGTTTGTTATGCAAAATATAATGATGAAACCTAGTTTCATACCTAAAATTTACCCTAGATTAATGATGAAACCTAGTTTCATACCTAAAATTTACCCTAGATTCAGACCTGGAAGAGCTCTAAACAATACTGAATAGAGAAAGAAGAATCCACATAGCTCTGATACCATGTTGAGATTATTAAAATATTTGTTGAATACAATAATATTCTCCTAAGCTACTCAGATCAAACATTTTCTTGTTACACTATTCCAATAAATTATTATTATTTTTTTAAAATCAACATAGAAATATTATTAAATAAATGTATGTATAATCCCATAATTTCTTTTTATTTTATTTAAATATTCAAAAATTGAAAATTCAGATAAAAACGTGATTAAAATGCTTTCAAAATTTTTAAAATTAATTATAAATAATAAACCTTAAATAATAATTATTATGTTTGATTTTAGACTTTTGCGATATTTTGATAATGTCTTTCGGATTAATTACATCATGAGTTGTGAGTGGACATTTCAAACCATCTAATTCTGTTAAAGGACAAAGGTGAAAAAATCAGTATGTTTAAATAGCAAGGATGCATGTGGTTCTAGAGTTAGTTGTTAGGAATTAGCCATTAGAAATTATTAATAAGTTTTAAGCTCCTAATAACTATTTCCTAATGGTTAATTCTGGAACCACATGCATCCTTCCTATTTAAACATTCTGACTAACTGATTTTTTCACTTTTGTCCCGAAAATTAAACATATTAGATGGTTCTAAAAATCAACCAACAAATCTTAATATGATTAATCCAAAAAACTTTATCAAAATAAATAATTATTATATTACTTTAATTTTAATTTTTTTAATAAATAATATGTATATAGAATATATTTACAATAACCTGCCGTTAGTTATATTCAGTCAAAACATGACCCACACTAAACTCTAAGTTATATTCACTATCATTATCATGAATGTGTTTATTAATTTTAATTACCATATAGAATTAACATAAATAAATATTTCCGAAGAGATCTGACGCACTGCATGCATTTTTAAACAGAATAAAAACTATATGCTCATTTTGTAAATAAAAATTTAGTGATGGAGTCGTCGAAGGATGTGGTCGACATTCTGGTGGCAACAACCAACAATATTGAGAATAACCTATAAAACTTACGCGTTGAACTTTTAACAAAATATTGAAAATAACCTTTTAAGCTCACCAGTTGGAACCCTCTACAGTCTAAGTTCATAATTTGCAGAACCTCCAATATTATAACAATCCACAGTGAGAGTCACAGTGATGAGTTTTAGAAATATTAATTACTCAGGATATTATTAACATAAATTATTCATAATATTAATAACAATGAAAAACTAACTTTCAATATTATATTTATAACCTTAGTGTGCTTTTGGGTTATAGCCGTAGTGTGGCTTAGTTAAGGTTTAGTGTGAGTTAAAGATAACTATGATAACTGTGTCGATATAATAATAATTAAGGTTTAGTGTGATAACTATGATAACTGTGTCGATATAATGATAATTAAGATTCAGTGAGTTGAAAGATAACTATGAAAACTGTGTCTCTACCATAGTAATTAAGATTTAGATTTTAATTTTCAGCAAGGAAAAATATATATATATAAAACTTGTATTCTTTTATACATATAAAAGTTAGTGTTTTAGAATTAGGGTTTTAATATTAGGTAAAGATAATTATGTTTATACAATGGCAATTGAAATTTGGTGTGAGTTAAAAATAACTATGACAATTGTGTCCATGCAAAGGTAATTAAGATTTTGTATGAGTTAAAGATAATTATAACATAATGACAATTGAGATTTAGTATGAGTATAACTATGACAATTGTGTCGATACAATCATAATTAAGATTCAATGTAAGTTAAACATAATTATAACACAATGGCAATTGAGATTTAATGTGAGTATAACTATGACAATGGTGTCCATACAATGGCAATTAAGATTCAATGTAAGTTAAACATAACTCTAACACAATGGCAATTGAGATTTACTTTGAGTATAACTATGACATGACAATTGTGTCGATACAATGGCAGTTAAGATTTAATGTAAATTAAAGATAACTATGACCACTGTGCCGATGCAGATAACTATGACAACTATGCCGATACAATGGTAAATATTTGTACATTCTGCTCTGGTTCTTGTTGCTGTCGTACAGTGGCAATTATTCCCACATTCTGCTCTGGTTCTTCTTGCTGTCGTGGGCCAAAGATTATTCGATTTTGCTGTCGTTGTTCTTGTGGTGCTGCGCGGACGACGACTCTGGTAACGCAGAGAGGACACGTGGGTTTCAGAGAAAGCCATGTGTCTATACATCCTTTGTGAAAATAATGATTGCACTTTGGAAGCCTTCGAACTTCTTCATCGTCTGCCATCACTGACAAGCAGATACTGCACTCTACCTCACTCTCATGCAGACTCTTTCTGTATTTGAAAGAGCCAAGTACCATTAGTTGAGCTGAGGAGAGACCGGCCGCAGCTGGAGCTGGAAAAGCTCTTTCACGTGGTACTGGTTGAGTTGAGGAGAGATCGGCTGCAGCTGGAGCTCGAAGAGCATACATCAGTTGCCGAGACAATATGTGATTGCGGAATGCATCATTCGACCCCGGCGCTGGATAATTGGACTCAATATCACCTCTTGATCTCATTTTTCTCCAGCAGTAACCCCACATTAGCCAAATATATATTGCCAAGAATGCAATCACAAAGAAGCTGAAGGTGCCCAGGATTATATAATCGTGCGTGGTCACTCTTGGAGACTTCATTTCAACACCAAAACACCATAGACACAAAGCATGAGCCCAAATATGAAGAGAAAAAAAACCCAATATCTTGTTATAAAACGTCATGCCAAGGAAACAGTAAAAGAAATACTCTCAGGCATTTACTCTCAGGCATTTACAGAAATAAAACTTGGTGAGATAGTGAGTAAATGAATAGGTAAGAAAATAGATACCTGTTGCTCCTCGTTTTCCATTGATCTCTGCGTTTTCAGAATCCAGTTTACACGTATATTCGAGCGATCAAAATGTTGGAGCAGTGGAAATAGATATAAAAGCTAAGAGGGAAAGGAATGGAAGTTACTTTGCCCACGAACGATTACTCTGGTTTGCGAAAACACAAATTCGCAAACAAATATATAATGAATAGTAACTCGCGATTTTAGTAAAATCTAAATCTACTCAATGTTGTTTATCTTGACCAAACTCAGAGATGTCAAGCTTGAATAATGATTTGCACTATTAGTAAATAAAACATTCAGATTAAGAAGACCTACTTGCACAGACAGTAAAACTCATTCAAAATAGTTTATAAATTATAATAACTGCCAGCGTCTCATAAGCGGTGCTCACTAACAATTACATAAATCTGTCTTTACTCGTTTTTATATTTGGATAAATATATATCAAATTCTTATTTATATTTATACATGTATATTTAATATATTAAATTTAATATTAAGATAACCGTTATCTCTACTCTACTCCTGACTAAGTCCAATATAGGAAATTATTACAGAATAAAAACATATTAATTATATATAATATCTATTATATTATGCCCTATTAATTATATATAATATCTATTATATTTATACCAGATTAAGAAGACCCACTTGCATGGTCAGTAAAACTCATTCAAAATAGTTTATAAATTATAATAACTGCCTGCATCTCATAAGCGGTGCTTACTAACAATTACATAAATATGTCTGTTCGTTTTTATATTTGGATAAATATATATTCAGTATATCAAATTTTATTAATTTATAGATTGTATATTTATATATTATTTAAATTTAATATTAATATAACTGTTATTCGCTAGTAATGGGTAAGTCCAATATAAAAATTATTACAAAAATAAAACATATCAATCATATATATATCTATATATTTATATAATATAAAATTGGATAATAATTATTAATTATATAAAACAAATAGTTATCATGAGTTATTACTGTAATATAGTTATGGTTATTTTAATATAATAATTATTTAATTATATATAATTTACTAAATATATTAATATAATATAATTATATTAATATTATTTTTAAAGATATAATAATAATGTATATAATAATATGGTTATTTTAATTATGTTAATAAATATATTATTTTAAAATAGTAA
The DNA here is from genome assembly GCA_000404065.3 of Pinus taeda. Lineage (NCBI taxonomy): Eukaryota > Viridiplantae > Streptophyta > Pinopsida > Pinales > Pinaceae > Pinus > Pinus taeda. The sequence continues at coordinate 32,310 of APFE031418356.1, read as the reverse complement.
TTTTAGAATTTTAATTTAATTATCAATAATTAATAAGTGGATAATAGGAATTTAACCTTATAAAATATTTATAATATATTTAGAAAGTTGATATTTATGTCAAAGTTAGTTATGTTTCTTTTGTGTTATTGATAAGTCATGGTATTGGCTTATAGCAATGTAACAATTTTTTTGATAGGTTATGGATCATGATGTTAAAATTGAGGGAAGGGGGAGTGAAAAAAATATTTTGTACTTCTAAGTTTATATCAAGAACTAAAGTAATTGAGAGTGATTAAATATTTTAAAGAGATGTGTAATTCACTTAATGTTCCAATTTTCACATGTAAAATTCAAATATATAAATATATAATATATATATATATATATTTATAACTATATATATATAGAGGAGAGAGGAGATGCGAGAGAGAGAGAGAGAGAGAGAGAGAGTCTTTCAATGTTCAAATCTCTTTTTTTGAGTGTGCAAAAAAATGGCTTGATGCAACTTCATGGTGAGCTATTACTTGTCATTAGAAGACTTGTTAGTGGTCTATGTAAGCCATTTTGCCCACGATTGAGAGTTTGGAAGCTTGACCGAGATGTAGGAACTCAATCCAACCACCCAACGACTCCACCAACCTCCCAAAAGCTTGAACCAATCATCTTGAGGCTAAGGTAGGTTTGGTTTCCTATCATTTTTTTCCTATTTCAATTAATCAACCTTGCAAAAATAAAAATTAAATAAAGCCCACTATACACCACCATACAAAGACCACAAAAAACAAAAGAAAAACAACAATGAAAATCACCAAGAAAACCATTAAAAATTTTGTATATAAAACTATTAACATAACATCTCTCTCTCTTCTCTCTCTCTCTCTCTCTCTCTCTCTCTCTCTATATATATATATAATATATTATGTTAATACTATATATATATATATATATATATATAGTTATATATATATATATATTGTATGTATATTATATATATTATGTATACGGTATATGTATATGTTATATTTATATATGTATGTATTATATAATATATATATATTGTATGTATTATTTCTAATATATATATATGTATGTATATAATATATATATATATATATATATATATTATATATATATATATATTATTATATATATGTATGATATTATATATATTATGTGTGTCGTGTTGTGTGTGTGTATGTATTATATGTATATATGTGTTTGTATATATGTATATATTGTATTATAATAAATATAAATATATATATAATATATATATTATCATGAGGCCACACTAGTAACAAATGCATTGAAAAAAAGAGTGAACAATATAATGTGATTGCAAAGGGGAAGGACACCTTATGAAGAACGTACAATGCAGTAGAGGCAACCAAGGCTCAACATAGGTGAAATGTGAAGATAATGAGGGCATCCATCAATGCTCATTCCCATAAATCTACTTGAGACTCGTGACCTTTTTATGGGCGCGCAATAGAAGCTCATAATTGGGTCATGCATGAAAAGTTATTTTAATATGAAAAATATTAATATGATTTTCATTGAGAAGGACATTGGGCATTGTGTATAAAGCATACTTTCATCAATATTGTGGTGACGACCACCAAAAGCATGCTGAGCAAACTGGCCAATGCAAGATGCAAGTGTCACAACATTTCCAAGAAAGGATTGTAGTTAGGTGATGTATACAATGTATGTAAGAGGAAGGATGGATGACAAGATACACACAAAGGTTTAATAACTTATTGGTTAAGCCATATCTATTACCAAGACAACATAGAGAATATATATGGAATGTGATGAGGACTGGTGTACATCACAGTTTTAGAATGTGATAGGAATTGAAGCACTTATACCATCGAGTGGAAAACGTTTCAACAATGCCCATGCCTATGCATAGATGGTGCATGCATGGGACGATAAAATGCCATGTTATATAGTTCCACTCTGTTAGAAGTTGCGAGATCTGGTGGTGAGAATCTACATGTTGTATTTGACTGTTGCTGTTGGGAGCCTTCTCCAAGTTTGCAACAATCCTTATTTCAATACAAAATTATGTATTGGGTGAGAAGAATTACTAAAGAACATCAGTGAGATAGTTGTCTATCCAAAGGGAATGGGACCATCTACGAGATGGTTGTATGTTTAGTGCTAGAGGATTAATGGCATAGGAATAAATTCTAGTTTTTTTGTGCATCAGGATGTTGATGGGAGAGCAACAGATGTTTCTATGGGATGGTAATTTTCTTTGGGTTCACCATTTACACTTGCAATGACCTTGGAGGATGAGTACATGAGTTATATTTTTGGTGAGCATGGGATATTGTTGGGAGTTGTACATGGTATAGTTGAAGCATTGTTCAAATGGTATATCAAGGATTACAAAAATACTATGGAAGGAATAATTAGGATCATATAAAAACTATCTCGAAAAAGGGATTGGTATCTATATACAATTCTCTGAACGAAGAAGGAAGGAGAATGAAAATATTTAGAGCATCATGCGAGCTTCAAGAAGGTAGTCAACATGCTATTAATGGTTGCGACTGTAGCATTTCTAGTTCAATCAGGATTGACTCTCACTTTCAACTTGAAATAAGTTGCACTTCCAAATGCGACTTGAATAGTCACATCATCATTATTGTCACTTACTGCAAAATGTGTTTCTAGTTGTCCAAAGAGTAAATGAGAAGAGAATTTTGAAGTCATTTTCCAAGCATCATAAGGACTCAAAGCTTAAATTGGACCCTCTCCATTGGAAATTTATCTGAACAAGCTTTCCAACGATGTGTGGATGGCCAAACATGGACTCCTGGATCAAAAGATATGATCTGCTGAAGTTCAAGGATTGAAGCCTTAAGAAGGAATATCAGAGGTCTGATGTATCGAAGATCACATATTATAGGTCTAGAGATATTGAGATCACAACATCATATCATCATCCATATCGATGATTGCAACATCAGAGCATCATCAATAGTGGTGATCGCAATATCAGAGCATCATCCATATCGGCGATCGCAACATCATAGCATCAGGCATATTGGAAATCACATATCAAAGGTCAGGCATATCAGAGCATCGATACATCTGAAGGTCGACGAATCGGATAATCAAAACTTCTTAAGATGACAACCTTTAAAAAGTTGTGACATGCATAATGTGTCGATAGTGTTAAAAAACACTGGGAACGTCGACAAAGGATTAACAAAGGATTTCATCACAAAACTAAAGGTGGGCGAGCTATTTTTTCTCTCCTCTAGCAAGACATGTGGTGGCATATGATTGGTCCTGATAACCTATAGTGGCATCTGATGTCAGTATGACGTGGTAGTATGAAAGGACATGTGGCAGAAAAGTTTGGCGTTTTGAGTGGGCCTAAGGGGACAAATCTAGGTGACACATGTCACCACTCATGAGGTGCCACATGGAGCGATGAAATTATATCAGAGGTCAATGTATTGGAGGTTGAGGATGTCAAAACTTTGTAACACTTGATAGTTGAAAAAGTTTTGATAAGGGAGCTTCGATATTGGGTTGGAACCATGGTTGCAAAGACTCAAAGAACTAGGGGTGCTAAGCACTTAACAAAGGAAAAATAGCCCCTGGTAGGAATAAAAATGCTCTAGCAACTCAAGGCTAAGCGGAAGGTCATGACCCTCGGTCCTATGGTGAGAAATGCAGGAAGGGTTAAGCGGAAGGAGCTCTTCATATTGGGAGGTCGACAATTAGAATATTAGAATACTGCACCGCTATGAAGATTGTGATATGGAATCAATCTGATAAGGAAGTACAATGCTTTAAAGAATGTATGGGTTTGCAATTGCAATATTGAATATGGGAACATAGGAGTTGGTCTCAGGAGTAATGGCGAATGTCAAATATCATTGGGTCAAGGAAGAAAGGACCACAATCCATAGAAAAGAGTGTTGGGTTTGCCTTGAGGTGATACAATCCATCGTTGTGCTCTGATGCACGTCTTTAGTGAGATAAGTGGAGGTATGGGACTTAGGAAGTAGTGTGCAGGTCACCTCATAATTAATTTCTCAGCATGGAGTTCCACGCAGTCAGAAAATGAAAGATTGCCAAGTTGATCTTTGCTTCTACATTGTGACATGAAACTGACAATTGATCGTTCCCAGCTCCAAAAAGTGGGGAATTCAAGCAGTTAAGGCGAAAATGACAGGTGAACCTACCGATTAACAAAGGAGGAACATCATGGCATGAGGGGATCATAGGAATTGACATGGAGATATTTTGCTATGGTCATTATTCAGTTTTCCCATGTTTTGTTATTTTGTACTTTGTTTCATTTTAAAGAAGCAATCAAATCTATTTTAATCATTTTGGGTAGCATAACCATCACACACTGAGACAGTTAGTTGATCAGATAGCTGGATCTTGTTTGAGATATTTTGTAACTATTGTTTAAATCTTCCCCTCTCCTTATAAATAGAGGGAAGAAACACTTGAATGTGATTCCCAATTTCTACATTCTAGAGGCCCGAATTCTGATTTTGCAAGTTTTGAGCTCTATTTGCAGAGAGAGTGGTTCCACTTTGGTTCAATTTGCTTGTTCATAAGGTGCTTGAGCATATACAATTGTTAAATGTAATGGACTGGTGATTTGGACTCCATCTTCAAAGATTGATGAAGCAGTTTGGTTGATTCCAATCAGAGCAATGTGTGGTATGTTTTTCCCTTTGTATATCATTTCATATATGTCTTTCCTCTTCTAAATTTTTTTTATGAAGTTGTCGGTTTCACTCTCTCATGATTGTATGTATGTTGCTAAGTAGTGAGGCGTACCATTGTAAACAAATATTTACTTGTATTATTTTATAGCCTACAATACCTTTGTAATCATGGATTTACTTGTGTTATTTGATAGCCTATAGTACTTGTATGTAAGAACAAATTTACTTATGCTAATTGGTGATAATTGTATTCATGAGGCATAGGGATTGAGACCTTAATTCATGCTCCACTCTTTCTGCATTTTCACCTCCTCACTATGCCATATCTCTACTGGAGATTGTTACTTAGGATTTTGTGTTATGTCCATCCATCTACATTGATTTCCCTCCTTTCCTTCCTCTTGTTCATATATACTAGAATAATAATGTTAAACTGTGTATTTTTGTGTGTCGGCCACAAAAACCAATGCATTTATCTTTGAGATTAGCCATATCTACCAATTTTTATTTCGATCTATGTGTTTTCTTGAGTTTACCTTGGTGAAGGACTATTGAACCAATTATGTGACATATTGAGTGCAACATAAAGCCTTTAGATAATCTTCAAAATCACTCTTCTCGGATGCCTTAGGCACTAGTCTCCTATCAACCCATAGGATATCTCCAGGAGGCTTTTATATCTTCTGAAAGCCATTGTGTGACAGGAGATATAAAAAAATACAATAATCGCTCCCCAAATGAAAATCACATATGCAACAGTTAATTGGGTAGAGCTTGAAGTTGGGACTTGCACTGCATGGAGAATGTTCAACCATGACACTTTACTCTGGTTTCGCATAAGTCACGGGTCACATCGACATTATGAAATGTGTGAATTCCCTTACCTTAGTGACCTGTGACCACTTATAATGATTGAAAATTCAACAACCCTCTCTTGAAAACTCCCCAAGTTGTTAATCACATTTATATTCCTCAATAATGTAATCATAAAGTGCCACCTGTGCTACATTTAAGAAATGCGACCTATACTTAATGGAGATAGAGTGAGTCACAAAATCACAGTTTTAGTTTTCATTAACGAATGTGACTTGGACTAAGTCACATTTCAAATTTTGACTTGACCTAAGTCACATTTCTAGTTGTGACTCAGCCTAATTCGCACTCTGAAATGCGAATTCCTATTGTATATGTATACCAAATTAGTTCGTTTCACTAGTGTTTGAAAAGCGATATGATAAAGATTGATCCAGTAAAAAATCATTCTCTTGCTATATGTTTACCAATTTCCAATTGGTTTTCCATCATAAATTTCAACAACAACTAAGTACATGAGTCTCTATAAACCATCAAAGGACATGGGATGACAATAAATTATTTATGGTATTTCCTTTATGTAACCCATTCCTATATGGAGCGAAGAAGTGGTTTTCCAGTTTCTATTCTTTCGTTTTTCATTATAGAGCTTCAACTATTCAAGCCTTTATGCTTTGTCTTGATCATCTACATTGGATATGTGCATCCTAGCTTCATTCTCTTGTGGGCTCTATGAAAATATGCATTTGATGCAACTTTTAATGTGTAGAGGAAGGAGATTAAAAGGTATACTAAAATTTGGGAGACTTTAGGGATTTTCCATTACTTTATTCTAGGGTTGTTTAAATTTTCCTAGTATCTTCTTAGTACTCTTATCGCGGTGGGTATCTATGTGATTAATTGCATTTAGATCCTAAAGAATGACAATTTGAGATCATGCAAATATAAGTATAAGATGGAAGGGTAGGTGTCCCTTTTTAAGGACAAATTTGTTAATCAGAGTCAACCTGATATGTTTTTCCAAAAGAGAATGGAAATTTTGGTCGTAGAAGGAGGCATCATAACTATGTGCATTTTGAAAAGTGTAGAAAATCTTGTAGATTCACAAGCTAATGCAATTTTCTAAAGCAAGAGACAAGAATCTACTTCTACTTTTTACAATAGAAACCCATAAACATCGAGAAAACAATAATCAATAGAGGAAGAGAATCAAAGGCACATAACACAATAAATATCTGGGGAAAGCCACGACTCAAAACCCCACTATCTGTTTTGTATTAATCCAGAAAATCAAGATGAAATTACAATTCTTGTTCTCTCTAGAACAATCCCAGCACTCAACAAATTCAATCTCCAACTCATAAGCAAGCTCAAGGCCAAATTTTTTCCTCTTCACAAGCTCTCCAAGTCTATATTCCAATGTGTAATTCCTATGAAGGATAGATTGTATTTAAAGGAAATAAAGCCTTTAAAAATAGCGCAATCCCTCAAGGATCAGTTCCTGATTGCATGCACTATCAGTGCAACTAAAAAAAATCTAAAACAATTAGTACATTGTCCCTACACTCTAGTCTCAACTCGGTCTTTCTCAGAATTGACATGCATGAGTTTCTGATGAGTAAATATTCAATTAACTAGAGTAGCACTCGTGGAATTCATTAGTGTCACCACTGATTGTTAACTCACTATTAGTTCTCTCAATAAGTTTGAGAGCTAATTTAACTGAACATACTCACAAAACCGAGTCTCCTATTTTACAACTCACAATTAACACAGACTGGACTCCTACAAGGTAGGGAGAGCATATACATGACTTCCAAAAGACTTCCAACTCAAATTTCCTAAGTTAAGTAAGTTTAATAAACTTAATTTAACTATTTTAAGTTTCTATGAGAACAGAATTCGAATTTAATTCACAGTTTAATTCAAGGACAAATTAAACTGGAATTTCTTGTTTCCATTTCTCAACACTCCCTCTCAACAAGAAAGGGATTATCAACTACCCTGATCCTGTCTTTGTGAAACTCAAATTTACATCTTGAGAATTCCTTTGTCAAGATGTCAACATCTTGCTCCTCCGTGGGAATGTAATCTAACAACATGATCCGCCTCAATACACAATCTTTGAGATAATGATACCAGATATCAACATGATTGGACCCATCATGAAACAATGGATTTTCAGAGAGTTTGATACAACTCTGATTATCACAATAAATCATTGTCAGATCCATCTGCTAACCAAACAAACATACCAGTATTTTCCTCATCCAGATAGCCTCACATGTTGTCGGACTTGCAACCATGTACTCTACCTCTATTGAACTGAGTGCAACTGATCTCTGTTTCCTACTGTACCAAGAAATTGTTGCTAATCCAATACTAAATATCCCACCTGATGTGCTCTTCTTGTTGGATGGAATCCCCACCCAATCTGCATCGGTGAAGCCTTGAAGCTTCATTGCCTCTATTTGTCTATACCATAACCCAAACTGAGTGGTGCCTCTGAGGTTTCTCAATACATGATTTGCTGCCTTCCAATACATCTTGGTAGGCCTAACCATCGCTTGACTAATCTGGTTAATTGCATAGCACATATCCAGGCGTGTGTTCACCAAGTACATGAGTGAACCCACAAGTTGCCTATAAATAGTAGCTTCCACTACTTCCCTTGAAGTAGTATCCTTCTTCCTCTAGTTACTAGCTAGAGAAGTCTACATGGGTTTACTTCTCCCCATGTGGAATCTCCTGATTATCTATTTGGCATAATTTCCCTAACATACAAACAACTCTGCATCTCCCTGCCATACTTCCATGCCATGAAGTACAATGATAAAAAACTTACCTTCCACCACTATGTGATACAGGTTCGTGTCTGCTTCACTCTTGGTGAAGCCCAACCTAGTGAAGTAGCTATCTATCTTGGTGTACCAAGTAGAGCGTGCCTACTTTAGCCCATACAACGCTCTCTTGATTTGACACACATGCAAATCATGGCCCAAGGTTTCAAAATATTTGGCCTACTCTATGTACACTTCTTCCTCAATCATGCCATTGAGGAAGCTAGTCTTCACATCCATCTGATGGATCTTCCAACCCATCGGTGCTGATAGTGCCAAAATAGATCTCATTGACGAGTACCTTGCAATAGGAGCAAAGGTCTCATCATAGTTAATCCCCTCTAGCTATGAAAATCCACGGGCCAAAAATCTAGCCTTATGCTTCTCAGCACTACCATCTGCAACTTTATTTACCTTGTAAATCCAACGAGAGCTCATAACTGACTTGTCCTCTGGTCTCGGGACCACATCCAAAACATTGTTTCGAACTATGGAGTCATACTCCTCCGACATCACATCAACCCAAACTGGCTGCTGAACTGCTTCCTAAAAGGAATATGGCTCTGTCACAACAAATGCACCCATAAGTGTCATGCATCCAGTGTACCTCTCTGGTGACCTCCTCTATCTATGTTGAGAAGAGGGTGCTTCCACATTCTCCCGTGCATCATCCAACAATTTGTCAGCCTCTCTAGTGTGCTTTCTTCCCTCTCTAGAAGACTCTACCTGAGTTGATGTCTCCACTCTTTGAACCTCTGCATGTGGTTGCTCCACATCAATCTAAGGCCCCTTAACCTTAGGAGCTAAAAGCTCCTCATCCACATGTAGCTCAGGCTCCCTCTCAAGGGATACTCGCATGGCCTTCACCTCATCAAACCTGATATCCCTACAAATCACTGTCATTTGACTGGTCGACATGTACACCTGATAGTTGCGGGGTGTATCAGTGTACCCAACAAAGATCCCAAAATCTACTGTCAGGTCAAGAATTTTTTGTGCATCTTTAGTCACATGGAAATAAACTGATGACCCAAAAATACTGAAGTGAACAACATCTCTCCTCTTACCAGAATAAGCCTCTGCTGGTGTCTTCATCTCAAGTATCTAATGTGGGCTACGACTTTGAACATAAACCGTTGTGTTTCATGCCTCATCCCACAAGTGTAGTGGTAGGTCTTGCTCATGCAACATCTCCCTCGCTTCCCCTACTATGCTCCTATTCTTCCTCTCTACAACCCCATTTTGTTGAGGGTTATGGGGTGCTGTTAAATCTCATTTAATCCCTTCCATTGCACAAAAGTTCTTAAAATAATTGGAGACGTACTCACCATTGTTATAACTCTGTAGATATTTAACCTTCTTGCCAAACTGTTTCTCTACCAATGTTTTGAACTCACAAAACTTTGTGAAAGTTTGATCCTTTTTCTGTATAAAAAATACCCAGCATTTATGAGAATAATCATCAACAAATATAACATAATACTTGTGTTTATTCATGGATGCTATCAAGAATGGTCCACACACATTTGAATGGACTCTCTCCATAATACACTCTACTCGACTGCCTATGTCTCCAAAGGAAGACTTGGTGTATTTTCCTAAAGCACAACCCTTGCATGTATCAACTTGCTCAAGCATACCTTTGGGAAGACTGGTAGAGATTTGCTGCAATATCTTCAAATCCCCATGATGCAAGTGGCCCAATAGCCTATGCCACAACTTGCTGACATCTCGGCTCAACATATTTTCTGCTTTTGAACTGGAAGCAGCACAATCCACTATCTCTATCTTATAGAGATTCTGAACTTGAATCCCTATCTTCTTTACTTGACCCATAGCTATGTGTCGAAGGAACGCCTTTCCTTTCGAAAAGATCACATCATAGCCTCTATCCTCAAGCATGGCAACAAATACCAAGTTCTTCATCTATCTAGGTACATGCATAACATTATTCAAGGTGAGTGGAGCCGCATGTGCCCACACCAATAACACTATACTTACCGTCATCACCCGTATCGATATGCATCTTGATATCTTTCTCATCCAGTTCACTGAATAACTCTTTGTCATCAGTCATGTAGAAAGAAGCTTCACTGTCTAAGTACCAAACACTTCCCATCATTGAAGACACCATACTTGCAATGAGAGAAAAGTCCAATTCGAATTGGGAGGTCAAAGCCTCACCCACGCTCCTCCTGAGGACTTCTCCTTGGACTTCTTCAATGGACAATTTGTAGCAAAGTGACCCATCTTGTTACAATGAAAGAATTTAACTTTTTTCATGTCCTTCTTCTTACCTCCATGATAAGAATATGATTTGAAACAAGAAATTTTACCATTCCCCTTCCTCGCCTTAATCTCTAAGACATAGTTCTCCTCATCATCAGTCTTTGATGAAGAGCCATCCCTGGTGTTCCTCCTGATCTCATCCTGCATCAAATCCGACCATAGTCATTCCCAATATGGCATCTTCTCCCAACCATTAACAGAGTCCTGATAACTATGCCAACTCTTTGGGAGTCCAAGAAGAGCAAGGCTCACCATATCCTCCTTGGAAACTATGATTCCAACACTTCCAAGTTCATCTCGACATTGAGTGAACTCGGTCAAGTACTTCGGAACCGTCTCACCTTTCTCCATCTTGATTTTACAAAGTTTATCCTTAAGTACCAACTTCCTTTGATTGTTTTTATTCTGATACAAGTCTGTCAATGTTTTCCACATAGGATGTAGAGTTTCCTTTCCATGGAGACTTGAGACAATGTGGTCTTGAAGTCCATCAAGGATTATTCACCTTTCCTTCGCCACACTTCTTCCATTCGGCCAAGTTCTGTGCATTCGTAGCTACTGGCTTGGGGACTTCTTTATCAATGAATTCCTTCAAGCCATTATCTTTTAGCACAACCTCCATCTTGTCCCTCTAAGCTATAAAATTCGAGATGCCTTTCAAGGCATGTTAAATCCTCAACCCATGGAATGCCATTTGCCGATCCTGAAGTAAGTATGAAAATTTGACTTTCACTTGTAACCCAGAAACTCAAAACTTCAAAAGCTCCTCTAGAGAAATGATTTTAAATCAACCATATCTCCCTCATCCAAACTCTGATTCAGCTGATTTTTTTTTTTTTTTTTTTTTTTTTTTTTTTTTTTTTTTTTTTTTTTATTTTTGGTATCTTTTCAAAAGGAATCCATATATGCAATTTTTTTATGAAAATTTTACACATAAATTCTTAGAGATTCTCTGCAAACTCTCGGCCCGAAAAACAATCTTGCGCCGATACCTTGTAGAAAATTCTGTAGATTCACAAGCCAATGCAATTTGCTAAAGCAAGGGACAAGAATATACTTCTACTCACTATATAAAAAGCCCATAAAATGGAGCAAACAATAATAAATAGAGGAAGGAAATCAAAGGAAATAACAAAATAAATATCTAGAGAAATCCATGGCTCAAAGCCCCATTATCTGTTTTGTATCATTCGAGAAAATAAAGACGACATTACAATGTTTGTTCTCCCTATAAAAATCCCAGCACTCAACAAGTTCAATCTCCAACCCATAAGCAAGCTCAAGGCCAAATCTTAGCCTCTTCACAAGATCTCCAAGTCTCTATTCCAATGTGTAATTCCTATGAAGGATAACTTGTATTTAAAGGGAAATAAATCCTTTAAAAATAATGTAATCCCTTGAGGATCAATTCCTGATTGCATACACTATCAATGCAACTTGAAAAAACCTAAAACAATTAGTACATTGTCCCTGCACTCTAGTCTCAACTAGGTCTTTCTCAGAATCAACATGCATGAATTTTTGATGAGTAAATAGTGAGTTAAGTAGAGTAGCACTGGTGGAGTTCATTAGTGTCACCACTAACTATTAACTCACTATTAATTCTCTCAATCAATTTCACAACTAATTTAATTGAACTGACTCATGAAACTGAGTCTTATATTTTACAACTCACAATTAACTCACACTAGAGTCCTACAAAGTAGGGAGAACATATACATGACTTCCAAAAGAATTCCTACTCAAATTGCCTAAGTTAAGTAAGTTTAGTAAACTTAATTTAACTATTTTAAGTTGTTATGAGAATAGAATTCGAATTTAATTCACAGATTAATTCAAGGACAAATTAAAGTGGAATTTCTTGTTGCCATTTCTCAACACAGAGGCATAGCCATTTATACCACCAAATACAGTTACTTGTTGGTACCATGAAAGGTGTCAGAGTTGGAAAGTTTCATGTCGATGATGTTAAAATAATTCTTAATGCGCTGATAATAACAATAGAACCGCCTATGGCTCTACTTGTGGTTAAGATGATTAAACTTCTAGTATTACCAGCAACAAGGTGCACTCTTTATAGATTGTGTTTGATGGTCAAAAGCCTTATTTACCCACTTAGAAGATGCCTTTGGTAGAAAATAACAAGAGCCATTTAAATACATGCCCAAGAACAAATAATGATAATTATGTGAAGATCCTGCAACTACCTTAGGGCCACTATGAAAATTTGAACAAGGAAGAATGTTGGTAGTTCTTTTGGGATATGTTGTGAACATTTTCAAGCTCAGAAAGATCCTGCACAAACCACATACATTAACAATATTGTGGCATATAAAAGGACTACACAAGGGCCCAAATTAGTATCTTTATTTCATATCATATGTTATGTATTTTGTATTTTTCTTTGACTACGATATATATGGCCATGTGATTTTCCTAAAGAGATAAGGAGGGAACACATTTGTTGGCCTATGAAAATGAAGATGGGATTGAGTTAAGAGAAATATGCTCTAATAATTCCAATTCATCAACAAACTATCTAGCAATGCTTTTTTTCCAAGCTAAGAAGCATGTGGGCCATCATGTCGACTAGCGGTTTCTCACAAAGGATGCAAAACTAGGGTTTCGAAAGACATGCAAACCAGCTCCATACATGCTTCTAGAACCATTCAACAACATCAAAAGTTGGTTGGATGATCATGTCCAAGTAAATGAAATGCAATAGTTGGAAAATGGTAATTCAATACAACATGTAAACAACACAATCTTCTCTTCTGACCTGATAATAACACTAGCAACAAGCACTCTTTGATTTGCAAGAACCTTCTTTCTTCTCCTCATAAATTTTCTTCTATCAATATGTAAATATTTCTTATCATGATACTAACAACTATGCGAAGATTGACTGATCATGTAATAGTCATTAGACATAAGAGAGTAGTGAGGAAGTTCAAGAGTCATGAGGGTAGGTGAAAAGTCACAGTAGGCGAACAACCACCTCATCTCTATAAGTATACCCTCATGCCTCATTTATGGGGGACTTTAGTAATTGATCTAGGACTAGCATTAGATAGTTGATTTGTGCTTAAGGAGCTAGAGGCGCTCAACTCTTGGAAGCTAGTATGGTGAGTTGTGGTGAGGTTATGGTTTTTCTTTGGAAGATGGTATGAGCCATGTACCACTATTAAGCTTGATGGTTTGTGGGACATGTACTTGTATTTCCAACAAAATTAATAAGAATTTCTTCACTTGTGGCATTAATTATCATGCTTCTTCATTATGGTTGTATCGGTTGTCCAATATTTCCATTGTGTTTGTATGTGCACTTTCACGTGGGTGATATGTTAGTGAAATTATTCATAGCTTATGGATTGCATGTATGTTTTGAATCTTTGTTATTCCACTCAACATTGTTAACTTATTGTGAACTAATTTTCATTTAACCTCTGACACATTCCTATTCATGTATGTCTGAGATGGTTTTAACTCACTAATCCTTCTTGTGGCATGATTCTTCTTATTATTTTGTTATTGCATTCTTGTATCTCATTATGTATATTATCAATCTCGATTTGACATAATTCCTATTGTTTGAGCATTTATTTCTTTCCCTCACTCTAATATTGACACACTTTACAACCAACAACAAAACATTCGTGGTGGTAGTTGGGCCCACGTACTGAATGTGGCTCCTATCCCAAATTGCATTAGCTCTAATCGGGACTTCACACTAGGGAGACCCCCTAACTATTGGTGGGGCATTTTCCCCCATCAATGCAACCAACATAGTTACCGATCAAATGAGAAAGTGAACTAGTACCCGTTTTTTTGAGGTAGCAAAAAATCACCCGATTTTGAAAAGTGGTGATGCCAGAATACACTTTTTTTTAGCATATTTTTGGCACTTTAAATTTTCTTATGTATCAAGTATGAACAATTTTTTTCAATGTTATTAATTTTCATTCTCATTTTGAAAAGTGTTGATGCATCATCAACACATGTTTTTAAATGTTAGTGATTTCCATGCTAATTTTGAAAAGTGTTGATGCAACATCAACACATTTTTTAGAGGGCTTATTTTTGACACTTTAAATTTTTTTGTGTATCAAGTGTGAGCATTTCTTTTTTGGTGATTTTCATCTTGATTTTGAAGGGTGTTGATGAGCATCAACCCTTTTTGTTTAGAGGGCTTAGTTTTTACACTTTAAATTTTCTAATGAATTAAGTGGGGATAATTTTTTTTAAATGTTGGTTTTTCGTGTTAGTAATAAAACATAGACAAAAAAAATAAAAATAAAAAAATTGCCAAAAAAATAGCAATATACAAAAAAAATATATAAAAAACAAAAAAACATAAAACCTATAAAAATGTAAAAAAAAAACAAATAAAACATAAAACATAAAAGCATTAAAAAATATAAAATAATAAAAACATGTTAGTAGTTAAAAAATAAAATATATTAAAAAAACATAACAAAAATTAAAAACATAAAAATAAAAAACGTAAAACATGTTAGTAATAAAACATAAAATATAATTATTAAAAACATGACAAAAAATCAAATACAAAAAATATATAAAAAAATGAAAAATATAAAAACAAAAAGCCTATATATAAAAATGAAAACAAAATTAATGAAAACAAAAAAAATAAAAATAAATAAAAAATATAAAAAGGATGATGGTACCAAAATTGCCCCGATTGTATAATGGTACCAACTCTTGATATCAAGATGATAAATCTTCCAAGAGAAAAGTCTAGTACCAAAATTATGCTTCTAGAAAGGAATTTAGAACCTATTAACTCTGTTCCAAAGTTTAAAGATGGTTCTATGCAAGGATATTACAATTTCTGCATTATAGATCTCCAATAGAAGCAAAGCCTTCTGAGCCAGTGAAAATGCTAAATTACTGCAATTATTAGTCAGTATGCTTGTCCCAAAATATTGATGATTTAGCTAAAGATGTGATTGAAGTCAAAGAACATATAAGACACATATATATGACACATGATATGATGTATGCTCACCAAGATAACCAGGAAGAACATCTGAAAGAAATATTGTGTCAATTAGAAGCTATAAATAAAATTGTTTCTAATTTTAAAGATGCTCTCTCCAAGCCAAGATCTCCCCTAGACTATTAAGAAATAGAAGCAGAAGGTCCTAAATTTTCTTATTTTAAGGTATCCTAATCATCCTCTACACTAACTCTAAAAATTATCTCTGATGACTTTATAGATATGAGTCAACTAGAAAAAGTGATTAGCCTAGCAAAAAACAAGTTGTGTCTACTCAAAGATAAAATAAATCAGCTAAGAACTTTTGAAATTAAGATGTCTGGAAGAGAAAGTGTGGGTGAATCCTCTAAGAATAAAAGATATGACCCCTTTAGTTTCTCTTACAAGGAAGCAAGAACCATAGGAGATGATGTTGGCTCCCAACCTCAATCAAGTCCATTTTATAAATGGGCTCATCACATATCAAAAACATAAACTCGTGATGATTCAGTCACTACACCAAGCCAGCTTAGTTCTACATTTTTCATAAATTTTGACTATTTAGACAGAGAGCAAGCCTTGCTTCTTCTACAAAAGATTAATACTTGGGCTAGCGAGAGAAAAGAAGACCTAAAGACTACATGGAAAGAAGTAGCTATACAGATAACTTGCGCTTTGGCAGGCAATGCAAAATTATGGTGGGAAGTTTTAAAAAGGTCAGACCAGTCAAGAATTTTAGAAGATGAAGACCCACTTAGGGCCATGCTTATGGCACTAGCCCACGAATTTATAGGAATACTTCCAACAGACAATGAGCACTATGAACAAATGTTCATGAGCCAACGTCTATGTAGTATTGACCTTCTCAATGAATAATATTGCATAATGCAAAATATCTATTATAATATTCTTGACGATCAAAATATTGTATATCTACGGTATTATATATCATCTATGTTAGGAAGGATTCTAGAGCTTGTCCACCAAAGACTCACATCACAAAGTATCTTTGGAGATACATTGTCATTAGCTTCATTACATCATCATATTCTCCAGATCTTAAGAAATGAATGTGCAACTTACAAGACTAAGAAGAATGTGAAAAAATAGCTCAACTTTAGCCTAGACTTTTGTAATACCTTTCAAGAAACTTACCACTTTGGTTGTTTAAAAAATTCTAGTATGAAAAAGGCTATGATATCTGAGAAAACCCATAGCCAAAATTGTAAGTGCCCAAAGTCATACCAAAAATATGATAAATGGCTTGACAGACGAAATCGACAAAATAAAATACCTCGGTTCCAAAAGAAAAGGTATTTGTTCAGAAAAAGGACATCGCTAGCCAGGAAATCCAAATGTTTTATATGTGGGAAAGATGGACATTGGGAAAACAGATGTCTAGAAAAGGGAAAACAAAAAATTCATACAAAGGTAGTGGAAATATTTAATTATGTTCACAATCCTGCAGATTGGGATGCTGTTTCAAATTCAGACTCAGAATATGAACATTTCTCTGTACACAGTGAGTCAGATGATGATATTGAGAATTATTTCAATAAGATATCTCTATCGGATAGTGAAAATAGTAGATGTACATATTTATCAAATTGTTTTATGTTTTCATCATATATTGTTCAACAACAAATAGCCAACCTCCAAAGGCAAAAGGAATCTCTCCATCCAGGATATCTCCTTCCAAGAGCAAAAATTTAGGAAAAGATAGATGCTCTAGAAAAATCAATAACCCAAGATGAAAGATTTTTTGATATACATTTCCAATCAGAATATAAATCTACTAGTTGTCAAGACACTATACTGGAAGAGATAAAGAGAATTGAACAAAGTTTGCAGGAAGATAGACAACTCGTGGTAAATCTAGCCACCCAAATACAATCTAAAGTCCAACAATTGGAGGATTTGAATTCAAAATTAGTAACAAAAGCTTTCTCCACTACAAAGACTCCATTTGAAGCTATTACTCAAGGAGAATCAAATAGAGAAATCATTGGTATAGCAGACAGAATTATAATACCAATAACCATTAAGGTGCTAGGTTACAAAGCCTATACACTAGATGCCCAAATAGATATTGGCGATATGAGTAGTTATTGCAAGTATAAGGCCATACCATCTTATTATTGGAAACCTACTACAATCCATTTCAAAGCAGTAAAAAATCAAGTAATGAAGATCTCTCATGTAGCCCCAGACTTCCCAATTGGTTTGGCCTCTCAAGAGATCTATGTTACTGACATGTTGCTTGGTTAAGATTTTGTAAAACGATACATGTCGATGACAGTCGACAGGAACCAGATTACTTTTAGCATACAAAAAGAAAAAGGTATCAGGTCTTGTGACAAATAATTATAAAGTCAGGGTCCCTCCTGATGATATAGATATAGTCTCTGAGACTATAGAAGATCTTACAAAAATCAAGAAAATTGTGAAGCATGCTGATCTTCATGGGAAAGATGCATTGAAGGATATTATAGAGAAAGTAAAAAATGATGGTACTTCTGACTATCCTGATGCTTTTTGGTCTAGGGAAAAATATTTTTTTTCCCTTCCATACAAACAGCAACAGGAACAAAGACCTCAAAAAGCCTCTGCCAACCATATGATCCCTATAGAGCAACAATTATTGTTAGGATATTCCGACACATAGGAAATAGTTAAGTTCAACTTGGTCTAGTATAGAGTTAGGTATAGAGTTAAGTAAAGTGTGTATAGAGTTAGGTAAAGTGTGTTTCTTTACCGTTGTACATTTTGTAACTTACAATCCGACGGTCACGATATGTAGTGATCCGACGGTTCATTCTCTCCTCGGTATTACCGACACTTGATCCGTGGCTGACACCCGATTGGTCCATGAATTATATTTAAAGGCATGGAGGGTCATTTGTAGGTTAACCGTGCATGAGAGATGCTTATGTAAATTTTCATTCTTTTATTAATAAATTGCCTGTAGTAGCCACGTTGGCGCAGGCCGTGGACTGTTTCCCTCTCTGAGGGTTTTAACCACGTCAAAATACTGGTGTATTGATCTGTGATCTGTTTGTGAGCGGTGTCCTTTTGGTGTTCTAGCTGAGGAACTTACCCTGTAAATTCCTACAAAAATTAGTATAAACCTGACTTACAATGAGGGGGGCTTACATAAACAATGTCATGCCGTTCCAATGTTGGGATTCCTCAATGTTTGACATTAATCAACATGCCATTTGTTCCCGTCCGTTCAAAAGTTCAAGTTGGTTTCCTAATCAAGAAGGATCGATTGCATCGCTCCTTCTGAGCAACTCAATAATGATAAATGACTGAATTAGCACTTCAACATATCAAAAGCAGAATTGTGAAAAAACATATGTTTCGTAATGTTGCTTCTCGCCCATGCTTTTGTTCTCTTTAGAAAGTGATGTTCCTAACATTTCTCCACAGGGAAATTTTGACAATTTGCCAAATTGGTGCAGCTATAAAGACAGCCAAAAATGTTAAAAATGAGTACTATAAAAGAAAGTGTCTTATGTGTCATGCAACAAGATTAGAACCGTCTTTTCAATAATCAAGCTTAACATACTACACTTTTAACGTATCCATTCATGCTATCAAAGCAATACAGAATCTTGTATGAAACTTACTAGAGGTGAGCCTGCTGTACATGAAGAAGCTACGAGACAACTGACATATTCTCCGCATGTTTCTCCTTATTTCCGCGTGTCACAAGAGGCAACTTCTAGACCAATAGAGGATAGTATAGAGAAGCATTCAACCCACTCCCATATAGTGCTCAAACTTCATCTTGTATTACCAATAATCCTGACAAGAGCACGCTCCATTCCTAAAAATGGTGAAAACTTATAACGTCCCTTACTACAATTTCACGTCCAACAATCTTAGAAATAAACTTGACAGCATTGTGATAGTCACCACATACACGAAGGTTCTTTATTATTCGAATAGGGGCCCCAGGAGGTGTGCTCATAAGCCCAAATGCAATGGCTAGCTTCTCACTATGATGGTAGAGGACATGCTCCTTATGTTCATCCTCCATATCATGGAGGACAAAGTTTGTGTTTGGTACATAACTTGCTTCCTCCATTGGCCCGGCCAATGTATTCAACATTGCATGAACTTCCTCTATTTGTGGGTGTGATCTATCTTCTGACATGAATGCATGTACTCTATTCTTGACCTCAATCCAGCTGAACCATGGCTTCTTTTTAGCGTCTCTGTCTTTCATCATTTTTCTAACCTTGGTTGCATCATCCCACCTGCCAGCTGCAGAATAGATATTTGAAAGCAACACATATGCAGAAGTATTTTGCGGCTCCAAATCGAAAAGCAATTGTGCGACACGCTTTCCTATTTCTATATTGTCGTGAACTCTGCAAGCACTGAGCAGTGCCACCCAGATACTGACATCAGGTTCAAATGGCATCTTATTGATGAAATCTTCTGCCTTGTCTAGATGACCAGCACGACCAAGATGGTTAATGATGCAGGCATGATGATCCATTCTTGGTGTGATGTTATGTGCATGCCTCATGGAAAGAAAGTAATAATGTCCTCGATCTACTAGACCTGTATGGCTGCAAGTAGAGAGAACACCAAGGAAGGTTATGGCATCTAGCCTAATTCCTGTCAGTAGCATTTGCTCAAAAGGTCTCAAGGTTTCCACCCCATCCCCATGCTGAGCATGACCAACAATCATTGCATTCCATGAGACAATATCACGCTCAATCATCTTCTCGAAAACTTTCCGTGCATCTTTTATGCCTCCACATTTGGTCTTGATGGCGTTGTTTT
The DNA here is from genome assembly GCA_000404065.3 of Pinus taeda. Classification (NCBI taxonomy): domain Eukaryota; kingdom Viridiplantae; phylum Streptophyta; class Pinopsida; order Pinales; family Pinaceae; genus Pinus; species Pinus taeda. Next base: position 11,875 of record APFE031418356.1, on the reverse strand, counting down.
GGTTGTGGCAAATTTTAAGAAGAATTGATCACGTTCCTTTGGAAGTGCCAGCCCTTGATGCTCAGTTGTGATGTAAAATATAGGAAGATAGAAACCTTTGCATTGTTGTATTCATAATATGTTGTTTTTATTGACTTTTGGGACTTGGAAAAACTTGTTTCCTTCACTGGTGAGAATATTAGAAGGATAATCTATGACAAATAGTGCCCAAAACATCGTTTACACAAAATATTTTGCTTATACTATCCTTCAATCTGTTTTTTGCTATCTCTGAAGGCGTTTATCTATCATCTTTATTGAATAAGGTACCACTGGGAGGTTGGTGTCCCTTCCTAATTGCAGCAATTTTTCTGACCATAATGTTCACTTGGAACTATGGAAGGCAGAAGAGTATAAATATTTAGCACGAAGAAAACTCAGCGTAGAAGGTTTGAATGGATTGCTTGCCAGGGTGAATTCACGTGTACTAGGAATTTGTTTCTTCTGAAGTGACCTTCTTTCCGGCTTACCACCGATTATTGAGAATTATGTAAAGAATGTGGGGTCTCTGCATGAAGTTCTTGTCATTGTGACCATAAGAAGGGTTCCAATCAAGACAGTGCTTTTGTGAGAGAGATTTATGGTTGGAAAACTAGAGCCAAAGGGTGTATATAAATGCATAGTCCAATATGAGTACCAGTCTATGTTCCCACCAACACGCAATGCTGCATCTCCATCACTCTAGAATAGAAACTTGAAGATATTCCCAACAACACGCAACGCTGCATCTCCATCACTCTAGAATAGAAACTTGACATTTGGAATTGCAGAAAAATGATATCAATTGGAAGGCCTAGTTGCAAAGCACTTCTGTAGCGTGTAAAGCAATTTCAAGAAAAAAACGTCTAGCAATGGGAAACATTCTAGGGTACTTGATGTTTTACTAGCTTAAAATTATAATTAAATTAAATCAAAACTTTATTCTGAAATAATATAAAATTAGTATAAACTTGACTTACAATGATGGGGGCTTACATAAACAATGTCGTGTCGTTTCAAAGTTGGGATTCCTCAATGTTTGACATTAATCAACATGCCATTTGTTCCCTTCCATTCAAAAGTTCAAGTTGGTTTCCTGATCAAGAAAGATAGATTGCATCCCTCCTTCTGAGCAACTCAATAATGATAAATGACCGAATTAGCACTTCAACATATAAAAAGAAGAATTGTGAAAAAACATATGTTTTGTAATGTTGCTTCTCGCCCGTGCTTTTGTTCTCTTTAGAAAGTGATGTTCCTAACATTTCTCCAAAGGGAAATTTTGACAATTTGCCAAACTGGTGCAGCTATAAAGACAACGAAAAATGTTAAAAATGATTACTATAAAAGAAAGTGTCTTATGTGTCATGCAACAAGATCAGAACCGTCTTGTCAATAATCAAGCCTAACATACTAAACTTTTAACGCATCCATTCATGCTATCAAAGCAATACAGAATCTTGTATGAAACTTACCAGAGGTGAGCGTGCTCCACATGAAGAAGCTACGAGACAATTGACATATTCTCAGCATGTTTCTCCTTATTTCCGCGTGTCACAAGAGGCAACTTCTAGACCAATAGAGGATAGTGTGCTCATAAGCCCAAATGCAATGGCTAGCTTCTCATTGTGATGGTAGTGGACATGTTCCTTATGTTCATCGTCCATATCATGGAGGACAAAGTTTGTGTTCGGTACATAACCTGCATCCTCCATTGGCCCCGCCAATGTATTCTACATTGCATGAACTTCCTCTATTTGTGGGTGTGATCTATTTTCTGACATGAATGCATGTACTCTATTCTTGACCTCAATCCAGCTAAACCTTGGCTTCTTTTTAGCATCTCTGTCTTTCATCTTTTTTCTAACCTTGGCCGCATCATCCCACCTGCCAGCTGCAGAATAGATATTTGAAAGCATCATATATGCAGAAGTATTTTGCTGCTCCAAATCGAAAAGCAATTGTGCGACACGCTTTCCTATTTCTATATTGCCGTGAACTCTGCAAGCATTGAGCAGTGGCACCCAGATACCGACATCAGGTTCAAATGGCATCTTATTGATGAAATCTTCTGCCTCGTCTAGACGACCAGCACGACTAAGAAGGTGAATCATGCAGGCATGATGATCCATTCTTGGTGTGCTGTTATGTTCATGCCTCATGGAAAGAAAGTAATAATGTTGTTGATCTACTAGACCTGTTTGGCTGCAAGCAGAGAGAACACCAAGGAAGGTTATGACATCTGGCCTAATGCCTGTCAGTAGCATTTGCTCAAAAAGTCTCAAGGTTTCCACCCCATCCCCATGTTGGGCATGACCAACAATCATTGCATTCCATGAGACAACATCACACTCAATCATCTTCTCGAAAACTTTTGGTTGTGGCGAATTTTAAGAAGTTGATCACGCTCCTTTGGAAGTGCCAGCCCTTGATGCTCAGTGGTGATGTAAAATATAGGAAGATAGAAACCTTTGCATTGTTGTATTGATAATATGTTGTTTTTATTGACTTTTGGGACTTGGAAAAGCTTGTTTCCTTCACTGGTGAGAATATTAGAAGGATAATCTATGACAAATAGTGCATGGGACATCGTTTACACAAAATATTTTGCTTATACTACCTTTCACACTGTTTTTTGCTATCTCTGAAGGCGTTTATCTATCATCTGTATTGAATAAGGTACCACAGGGATCTTGGTGTCCCTTCCTAATTGCAACAATTTTTCTGACCATAATGTTTGCTTGGAACTATGGAAGGCAGAAAAGTATAAATATTTAGCACGAAGAAAACTCAGCATAGAAGGTTTGAATGGATTGCTTGCCAGAGTGAATTGACGTGTACCAGGAATTTGTTTCTTCTGCAGTTACCTTATTTCCTGCTTACCACCGATTATTGAGAATTATGTAAAGAATGTGGGGTGTCTGCATGAAGTTCTTGTCATTGTGACCATAAGAAGGGTTGCAGTCAAGACAGTGCTTTTGTGAGAGAGGTTTATGGTTGGAAAGCTAGAGCCAAAGGGTGTATATAAATGCATAGCCCAATATGAGTACCAGTCTATGTTCCCACCAACACGCAATGTTGCATCTCCATCACTCTAGAATAGAAACTTGACGATATTCCCACCAACACGCAATGCTGCATCTCCATCACTCTAGAATAGAAACTTGACATCTCGAATTGCAGAAAAATGATATCAATTGGAAGGCCTAGCTGCAAAGCATTTCTGGGGTATGTAAAGCAATTTGAACAAAAAAACATCTAGCAGTGGGAAACATTCTAGGGTACTTGATGTTTTACTAGCTTAAAATTATAATTAAATTAAATCAAAACTTTATTCTGAAATAATATAAAATTAGTATAACTCTGACTTACAATGATGGGTGCTTACATAAACAATATCGTGCCGTTCTAAAGTTGGGATTCCTAAATGTTTGACATTAGCCTAGCTGCAAAGCATTTCTGGGGTATGTAAAGCAATTTGAACAAAAAAACATCTAGCAGTGGGAAACATTCTAGGGTACTTGATGTTTTACTAGCTTAAAATTATAATTAAATTAAATCAAAACTTTATTTTGAAATAATATAAAATTAGTATAACTCTGACTTACAATGATGGGTGCTTACATAAACAATGTCGTGCCGTTCTAAAGTTGGGATTCCTAAATGTTTGACATTAATCAACATGCCATTTGTTCCCTTCCATTCAAAAGTTCAAGTTGGTTTCCTGATCAAGAAAGATCGATTGCATCCCTCCTTCTGAGCAACTCAATAATGATAAATGACTGAATTAGCACTTCAACATATAAAAAGCAGAATTGTGAAAAAACATATGTTTTGTAATGTTGCTTCTCGCCCATGCTTTTGTTCTCTTTAGAAAGTGATGTTCCTAACATTTCTCCAAAGGGAAATTTTGACAATTTGCCAATTTGGTGCAGCTATAAAGACAACCAAAAATGTTAAAAATGAGTACTATAAAAGAAAGTGTCTTATGTGTCATGCAACAAGATTAGAACCGTCTTGTCAATAATCAATCTTAACATACTAGACTTTTAACGCATCCGTTCATGCTATCAAAGCAATACAGAATCTTGTATGAAACTTACTAGAGGTGAGCTTGCTCCACATGAAGAAGCTACGAGACAACTGGCATATTCTCAGCATGTTTCTCCTTATTTCCGCGTGTCACAAGAGGCAACTTCTAGACCAATAGAGGATAGTATAAGGAAGCATTCAACCCACTCCCAAATAGTGCTCAAACTTCATGTTGTATTACCAATAATCCTGACAAGAGCACATTCCATTCCTTAAATGGTGAAAACTTATAACGTCCCTTACTACAATTTCACATCCAACAATCTTAGAAATAAACTTGACAGCATTGTGACAGTCATCACATACACGAAGGTTCTTTATTATTCGAATAGGGGCCCCAGGAGGTGTGCTCATAAGGCCAAATGCAATGGCTAGCTTCTCACTGTGATGGTAGAGGACATGTTCCTTATGTTCATCCTCCATATCATGGAGGACAAAGTTTGTGTTCAGTACATAACCTGCCTCCTCCATTGGCCTGGCCAATGTATTCAACATTGCATGAACTTCCTCTATTTGTGGGTGTGATCTATCTTCTGACATGAATGCATGTACTCTATTCTTGACCTCAATCCAGTTGAAACCTGGCTTCTTTTTAGCATCTTTGTCTTTCATCATTTTTCTAACCTTGGCTGCATCATCCTACCTGCCAGCTGGAGAATAGATATTTGAAAGCAGCACATATGCAGAAGTATATTGCGGCTCCAAATCGAAAAGCAATTGTGCGACACACTTTCCTATTTCTATATTGTCGTGAACTCCGCAAGCACTGAGCTGTGCCACCCAGATACTGACATCAGGTTCAAATGGCATCTTATTGATGAAATCTTCTGCCTCGTCTAGACGACCAGCACGACCAAGAAGGTGAATCATGCAGGCATGATGATGCATTCTTGGTGTGATGCTATGTTCATGCCTCATGGAAAGAAAGTAATAATGTCCTCGATCTACTAGACCTTTATGGCTGCGAGCAGAGAGAATACCAAGGAAGGTTATGGCATCTGGCCTAATGCCTTTCAGTAGCATTTGCTCAAAGTCTCAAGGTTTCCACCCCATCCCCATGCTGAGCATGACCAACAATCATTGCATTCCATGAGACAACATCACGCTCAATCATCTTCTCAAAAATTTTCCGTGCATCTTTATGCCTCAACATTTGGTCTTGATGGTGTTGTTTTGGTTGCGGCGAATTTTGAGAAGAATTGATCATGCTCCTTTGGAAGTGCCAGCCCTTGATGCTCAGTTGTGATGTAAAATATAGGAAGATAGAAACCTTTGCATTGTTGTATTGATAATATGTTGTTTTTGTTGACTTTTGGGACTTGGAAAAACTTGTTTGCTTCACTGGTAAGAATATTAGAAGGATAATCTATGACAAATAGTGCACGGGACATTGTTTACAGAAAATATTTTGCTTATACTACCCTTCACTCTGTTTTTTGCTATCTCTGAAGGCATTTATCTATCATCTATATTGAATAAGGTACCACAGGGAGGTTGGTGTCCCTTCCTAATTGCAGTGATTTTTCTGACTATAATGTTTGCTTGGAACTATCGAAGGCAGAAAAGTATAAATATTTAGCATGGAGAAAACTCAGCATAAAAGGTTTGAATGGATTGCTTGCCAGGGCGAATTCACGTGTACCAGGAATTTGTTTCTTCTGAAGTGACCTTATTTCCGGATTACCACCGATTATTGAGAATTATGTAAAGAATGTGGGGTCTTTGCATGAAGTTCTTGTCATTGCCACCATAAGAAGGGTTCCAGTCAAGACAGTGCTTTTGTGAGAGAGATTTATGGTTGGAAAACTAGAGCCAAAGGGTGTATATAAATGCATAGCCCAATATGAGTACCAGTCTATGTTCCCACCAACACGCAATGTTGCATCTCCATCACTCTAGAATAGAAACTTGACGATATTCCCACCAACACGCAATGCTACATCTCCATCACTCTAGAATAGAAACTTGACGATATTCCCACCAACACGCAATGCTGCATCTCCATCACTCTAGAATAGAAACTTGACATCTGGAATTGCAGAAAAATGATATCAATTGGAAGGCCTAGCTGCAAAGCATTTCTGGGGCGTGTAAAGCAATTTCAACAAAAAAACATGTAGCAGTGGGAAACATTCTAGGGTGCTTGATGTTTTACTAGCTTAAAATTATAATTAAATTAAATCAAAACTTTATTATGAAATAATATAAAATTAGTAGAAACCTGACTTACAATGATGGGGGCTTACATAAATAATGTCGTGCCGTTCCAAAGTTGGGATTCCTAAATGTTTGACATTAATCAACATGCCATTTGTTCCCATCCATTCAAAAGTTCAAGTTTGTTTCCTGATCAAGAAAGATCGATTGCATCCCTCCTTCCGAGCAATTCAATAATGATAAATGATCGAATTAGCACTTCAACATATAAAAAGTAGAATTGTGAAAAAACATATGTTTTGTAATGTTGCTTCTCGCTCATGCTTTTGTTCTCTTTAGAAAGTGATGTTCCTAACATTTCTCCATAGGGAAATTTTGACAATTTGCCAAACTGTTGCAGCTATAAAGACAACCAAAAATGTTAAAAATGAGTACTATAAAAGAATGTGTCTTATGTGTCATGCAACATGATCAGAATGGTCTTGTCAATAATCAAGCTTAACATACTAAACTTTTAACGCATCCATTCATGCTATCAAAGCAATACAAAATCTTGTATGAAACTTACCAGAGGTGAGCCTACTCCACATGAAGAAGCTATGAGACAACTGACATATTCTCAGAATGTTTCTCCTTATTTCCGCGTATCACAAGAGGCAACTTCTAGACCAATAGAGGATAGTATAGAGAAGCATTCAACCCACTCCCAAATAGTGCTCAAACTTCATCTTGTATTACCAATAATCGTGACAAGAGCACGTTCCATTCCTAAAGTGGTGAAAACTTATAACGTCCATTACTGCAATTTCACATCCAACAATCTTAGAAATAAACTTGATAGAATTGTGACAGTCACCACATACACGAAGGTTCTTTATTATTCGAATAGGCGCCCCAGGGGGTGTGCTCGTAAGCCCAAATGCAATGGCTAGCTTCTCACTGTGATGGTAGAGGACATGTTCCTTATGTTCATCTTCCATATCCTGGAGGACAAAGTTTGTGTTCGGTACATACCCTGCCTCCTCCATTGACCCGACCAATGTATTCAACATTGCATGAACTTCCTCTATTTGTGGGTGTGATCTATCTTCTGACATGAATGCATGTACTCTATTCTTGACCTCAATCTAGCTGAACCCTGGCTTCTTTTTAGCGTCTTTGTCTTTCATCATTTTTCTAACCTTGGCTGCATCATCCCACTTGCCAGTGGCAGAATAGATACTTGAAAGCAGCACATATGCAGAAGTATTTTGCGGCTCCAAATTGAAAAGCAATTGTGCGACACACTTTCCTATTTCTATATTGCCGTGAACTCTGCAAGCATTGAGCAGTGGCACCCAGATACTGACATGCATCTTATTGATGAAATCATCTGCCTCGTCTAGACGACCAGCATGACCAAGAAGGTCAATCATGCAGGCATGATGATCCATTCTTGGTGTGATGTTATGTTCATGCCTCATGGAAAGAAAGTAATAATGTCGTCGATCTACTAGACCTGTATGGCTGCAAGCAGAGAGAACACCAAGGAAGGTTATGGCATCTGGCCTAATGCCTGTCAGTAGCATTCGCTCAAAAAGTTTCAAGGTTCCTACCCCATCCCCATGCTGAGCATGACCAACAATCATTGCATTCCATGAGACAACATCACGCTCAACTCATCTTCTTGAAAACTTTCCGTGCATCTTTTATGCCTCCACATTTGGTCTTGATGGTGTTGTTTTGGTTGTGGCGAATTTTAGGAAGAATTGATCACGCTCCTTTGGAAGTGCCAGCCCTTGATGCTCAGTTGTGATGTAAAATATAGGAAGATAGAAACCTTTGCATTGTTGTATTGATAATATGTTGTTTTTATTGACTTTTGGGACTTGGAAAAACTTGTTTGCTTCACTGGTGAGAATATTAGAAGGATAATCTATGACAAATAGTGCACGGGACATCGTTTACAGAAAAAATTTTGCTTATACTACCCTTCAATTTGTTTTTTGCTATCTTTGAAGGCGGTTATCTATCATTTGTATTGAATAAGGTACCACAGGGAGGTTGGTGTCCCTTCCTAATTGCAGCAATTTTTCTGACCATAATGTTCGCTTGGAACTATGGAAGGCAGAAAAGTATAAATATTTAGCACGGAGAAAACTCAGCATAGAAGGTTTGAATGGATTGCTTGCCAGGGTGAATTCACGTGTACCAGGAATTTGTTTTTTCTGCAGTGACCTTATTTCCGGCTTACCACCGATTATTGAGAATTATGTAAAGAAAGTGGGGTCTCTGCATGAAGTTCTTGTCGTTGTGACCATAAGAAGGGTTCCAGTCAAGACAGTGCTTTTGTGAGAGAGATTTATGGTTGGAAAACTAGAGCCAAAGGGTGTATATAAATGCATAGCCCAATATGAGTACCAGTCTATGTTCCCAGCAACACGCAATGCTGCATCTCCATCACTCTAGAATAGAAACTTGACGATATTCCCACCAACACGCAATGCTGCATCTCCATCACTCTAGAATAGAAACTTGACATCTGGAATTGCAGAAAAATGATATCAATTGGAAGGCCTAGCTGCAAAGCATTTCTGGGGCGTGTAAAGCAATTTCAACAAAGAACGTCTAGCAGTGGGAAACATTCTAGGGTACTTGATGTTTACTAGATTAAAATTATAATTAAATTAAATAAAAACTTTTTTCTGAAATAATATAAAATTAGTATAAACTTGACTTACAATGATGGGGGCTTACATAAACAATGTTGTGCTGTTCCAAAGTTGGGATTCCTGAATGTTCGACATTAATCAACATGCCATTTGTTCCCTTCCATTCAAAAGTTCAAGTTGGTTTCCTGATCAAGAAATATCGATTGCATCCCTCCTTCTGAGCAACTCAATAATGATAAATGACCGAATTAGCACTTCAACATATAAAAAGAATTGTGAAAAAACATATGTTTTGTAATGTTGCTTCTCGCCCATGCTTTTGTTCTCTTTAGAAAGTGATGTTCCTAACATTTCTCCAAAGGGAAATTTTGACAATTTGCCAAACTGGTGCAGCTATAAAGACAGCGAAAAATGTTTAAAATGAGTACTATAAAAGAAAGTGTCTTATGTGTCATGCAACAAGATCAGAACCGTCTTGTATATAATCAAGCTTAACATACTAAACTTTTAACGCATCCATTCATGCTTTCAAAGCAATACAGAATCTTGTATGAAACTTACCAGAGGTGAGCCTGCTCCAAATGAAGAAGCTACGAGACAACTGACATATTCTCAGCATGTTTCTACTTATTTCCGCGTGTCACAAGAGGCAACTTCTAGACCAATAGAGGATAGTATAGAGAAGCATTCAACCGTCTCCTAAATAGTGCTCAAACTTCGTGTTGTATTACCAATAATCCTGACAAGAGCACGTTCCATTCCTAAAATGGTGAAAACTTATAACGTCCCTTACTACAATTTCACGTCCAACAATCTTAGAAATAAACTTGACAGCATTGTGACAGTCACCACATACACGAAGGTTCTTTATTATTCGAATAGGGGCCCCAGGAGGTGTGCTCATAAGCCCAAATGCAATGGCTAGCTTCTCATTGTGATGGTAGAGGACATGTTCCTTATGTTCATCCTCCATATCATGGAGGACAAAGTTTGTGTTCGGTACATAACCTGCGTCCTCCATTGCCCCGGCCAGTGTATTCAACATTGCATGAACTTCCTCTATTTGTGGGTGTGATCTATCTTTTGACATGAATGCATGTACTCTATTCTTGACCTCAATCCAGCTGAACCCTGGCTTCTTTTTACCGTCTCTGTCTTTCATCATTTTTCTAACCTTGGCTGCATCATCCCACCTCCCAGCTGCAGAATAGATATTTGAAAGCAGCACATATGCAGAAGTATTATGATGCTCCAAATCGAAAAGCAATTGTGCGACACTCTTTCCTATTTCTATATTGCCGTGAACTCTGCAAGCACTGAGCAGTGCCGCCCAGATACTGACATCAGGTTCAAATGGCATCTTATTGATGAAATCTTCTGCCTCGTCTAGACGACCGAAACGACCAAGAAGGTCAATCATGCAGGCATGATGATGCATTCTTGGTGTGATGTTATGTTCATACTGCATGGAAAGAAAGTAATAATGTCCTCGATCTACTAGACCTCAAGCCATTAATTCCTCAGATTATTGGATATTAACTGCTCTCACAGAAATACCGGACACTCCCATTTTGGTGAGCTATATATTCCAGTCGAGGAATTGGTATTATTGGTGTGATTTTTATTTCTTCTTCTTCTAATATGATATGCATTTCCCTCAGTAGTTGAATCAAAGCTATTTTAAAACTTTGCTGACCAGGATCCTCTGTCATATAAATTGTGTAACAGTAGTCACGATGATGAGCATGGCATTAATGTATGGAGGAAGCGCATCTGCGGTGAATCTGGGGCCTTCGCTCTGCAAGGTTAATTCTGCCCTTAATCCCATTAGGAGGACTCCAAAGCAGCAGCAGAAGATGATCAGTAATGTCCGTTTTACAACCCCTCCCACCTCTCTCAGGTTTTTAATTTTCTCTCATATAAAACTCACTTATTCATGCTTTCTTGTTTTTTCCTTAAGATTCTTCCATGCTGGGCTGCTTGAACAAATTGAATTCATTTTGAGCTGCTTGAATTGAAATGTTGAGTGGACAATGTGCAATTAAGAAGCAATGGGGGGTTTTATTGACAGATCCACTTCCTCGTCCTTCATGAACTCGGGTTTGTTGAGATCGGAAGTGGACAAGTTCATTCACAGTATACCAAGAAGCAGCTGTGGCGGTGGGCTATCCACTGAATGCTCATTTGCGCTCTCAACGGAAGCTTTGCGTTGGCTGTTCGTCGTTGTGGCCATGTGAGTATGATTCCATTCATGTTGTGTTGTATTGTAGTTGCTTAAATCTTTTTGATCCACATTGGTTGTGAGGGTTGGTCACACATTGGTTGTGAGGATTGGTCGGATACAGTTTAAAGTTTAGTTATAATGAAGTGGTGTTTCTTACTAACATAATGATATGGATAACAGAGTGGTCTTGTCAATGAAGTGGTGTCTCCTACTAACTTAATGGTTGATCGGTTAAGTGAGTATGATTGCTTTCTCGGTCATCTTTCTTTTTGTGCAGAATTTGTAAAACAATGATTAGATAAACCTTTCTTAGAGCATCCTGGATTGGTTTTACAGCTATACAATCCCCTCTTTAAAGATCAGCTCAAAACTCTGCTAAGGATAAATTTGTTAATGACAATCTCTCTTAGAGCATCTCGGATTGGTTTTCCAGCTATACAATCCCCCCCCTCTAAAGATCAGCTCAAAACTCTGTCAAGGATAACTTTGTTAAGGACAATCTCTCTCAAGTTCAAAACTCTGCTAAGGATAACTTTGTTAAGGACAATCTCTCTCAAGCCTACTTTTGAGACAAGGGGCTCCTTCAGAATGCTAACTAATTTGGGATAGGCAACCTCAATTTACTAGATTTTTCTACTACAACAATCTGTTGAGCTTTTTAGCTTTTGCTTTCTGGCTGTTTCCAATTGTCAATATATTCCTCTCAGAAAATGGAATACCTCAAAGGCTCTCT
>APFE031418349.1:244169-262739 GCA_000404065.3 Pinus taeda | reverse complement strand
AAAAGTTCTCCATGAAAAACTGCTCAGAACTAGTCAAAGTTAGACCATACAGACTGCTCAGTGCTAAGGGTGTGATGCATCTCACCTGCCACATGCAAAAAGTGTGATGCATACTAAAAATCCCTTCTATGGGGTGCGATGAGTGAGAGCAGACAAATGGCAGAAGCAGTTGGCTAGGTGGAAACCCAAAGAATCTTCTAGAAGTTACCCATTTGACACTTGCCTCTCTGAATTCTCCTAGGGATGAGTAAGATATCATGAATCTCCAAGTGGAACCAAGAACTATTAGAGAGAGGACACTAATCAAAATCCCAGAAGCTGACTCACCCACCTGTAAACATCTATATATGGATCCCTCATCCCAAAGATCCAGAGGCTGGAATCTTGTATTTTGTAAGGAAGTGATGTTGGTTTCTTTGTGGAACATCATAGTGTTGGGTGATCTAAGCTTTTCATGAGGTGAAGAAGGGATTTCATGCTGGGAGGATGACGTCGGGTCAGATCAATGGGTTGTAATCCTCTCTTCTACTCTTTCTATCAATAAAGCTATTTGAGTTTTCCTCCACATTATTGTATGTCTGAGTTGATATATGCATTTGTGTGGTCAATATATATATGATCCTATATTGCTTATGATTGTAGATCTCTATGCTTTGATGGTGTTATGCCACTTTGACTCTACAGGTGTTCTTTGAAGTGGGACAAGTGAGGAAGGAGTGGCAAAGATCTATCAAAGGGGAGAGGAAACAAACAAGGAGCCAAGCGAAAGACTGAGGTTGGTACTCTCTGCTTCTCTCTCGTCTACTTCTCATAAAGGAATACATAAGTAACTTTAGTTTGTTTGTTTCTAAGACAGCTACCCGTCTTAGTGGGACTAGCAGCTCTGAATGGACACTAGATTTCCCGATAACAGAGAGTTTGAACAATAATTGAATTGAAAATCTATCATGTAAAAATTATTTAGATGGGATAAGTTTTGAGGCCTTATTATCCAATAAATATACCTCTAATTTACGAGTTCTAGGCATTGACATGATACTGAAAGTAGTGAAATTAGATATCAAATTCCAAACTATTTGTTGATAATTCTTAAGGTGTTCGGAAACACAATGAATGGTGTTATGTGCCTCTCTTACAATGATTTTGGAATCATCAAATAATTTAATTTTCTTCACACCGACATAGATTTCTTTCTTTAAACCTTCAATTGAGCCCTCATATTTAGATGCATTATTAGTGCATTGAAACTTTAACCTACAAGCCAACATGGTTTTGTTCCAATTAAGCTCTTGGATAATACAACCTAATCCAACTCATTCACCATATTTATATCCATAAAATGTAAAGTCCAAAAATGACTATTTACATCTAATTATCTATTTTCAAATTTAAACTCTATACATTTGGACAAATTATTTTGAGAAAAATATCAATCTTAAACTGTGTATGTGAGTTTTTAAAAGGAAACTTCTCTGTAATAAAATCCCTAAAATATGAATCAAAATAATAATTTCCAATGATAAAGTTTGAAAATAATACTTTTTTATTTTCTCCATTGGTTCGGTTAGACTATATTTGTTGGCTTAATGGGGCCTGACCCAAGTTCCGAGTGATGCACGCCAACCAACAAAACCCTAACTTTTGGCCCTTTCGGCAACAACCTGTGTAGCGCAGGCTATAGTCTCACCCGAAGTAGTATTGGGAGATGCTAGAACCAAGTTTTTGCATCTAGAGGCCTGTGTGATGGTCTTCCCAAGGATCTATAACTTAGATTTGCCTTCACGCGGATCTATTCCTTCCAACTTTCAGCTACTACAACTCTATAGAACTGACCTTTAGGTCTTTGTGAAGGTACATGATCATACTTAACTTGCATAAAAGGTATAGATTCACTACTTTCACGCAATAAATCATATCCCTAGATCTGTGTTCTCACAAATCTACTCTTTTCTGAACAGTTAATTACAACATATCTATAAAATACTTTGTGAAGATATTTAATTACCCTTATCAAGCATAAATATTATAGATCCACAGTTTCACGCAGTAAATACACTTTAATTCATAGAAAATAAATTGTAGAGTTTAGGCTTCTGTGATCCATATCAAGTTTACAAAAGATTTTTCGGTGAAGATCAGATGAAACACCATTTGTCAGAAATAAGGAGCAAGGCACAAATGCAATATATTTCGATCCAAAATAATCTTTGTTAGATTTAGCATTCAGTTACAGAGTCTTTCCGCCCTGCGCACTCAGCTGCAGACTTACCAACGTCTCCGTGCACTCAGCTGCAAGAGCCTTCCCCTTTCACCTAAGTATAGGAAATAGACCTTTCCTGCCTTAGCACCTTGCCCTTACAATGATTCTCTATCAAAAGTTATGTCTAAGACTCGCTAAGTCTCAACTATATATAGCTTTTTTATTACAAATACCATGGCCTGCAGCCCATGGGTGAGTCTCAAAACTGACCTGTCACCTACCCATAAAAGGGAATAATGCCCCTTTGACTCTTACTTAGCTTTGTGCTCCGCTTCCTTATTTCGTGGAGAATTTACATTATTTTACAAAAACCATTACAAAGTTGTCAAATTTTTACCCTAGGGACCTTATCCCAACAATATTTCATATGTATTTCATACTCTACCTCAATTTTATTGGACTTATCATTATATGGTAGCTACAAATGAGACTAGTAAATGGAAAAGTATCAATTTAGTTTCTCATCTAGTCTCTACTTAAGAGTAGACTATATGATTATGGAATTTCAACAATTATTATATTGATTATTTAGTGAAATTTAGGATTATAATATAATGTAATCAAAACATTCTTTATTTCACCCAAAACCTTGACTCTTGACTTATCAAGTTGTACAATTTGAGTATTGAAACTTCACGGGTCCAACATTTATTTTTTAACATACTGAATATGGCATGATATTAGATGAAACCCTTGAATCTACTAGATAATAATGTACATTTCAATTAAATATATCAAAGGTTAACAAGAAAGAAGGAGTATGGAAAATTGTCTTTATCCCAATCAACACATCACTTGTGTTTGTTTTTCTATGTTGGCTTGAAGATGAACCAGAAACATATTTCTCCTAAAGCATTCTTAATATCTAAAGATTTGGATAATTTATTATTTTATTGCTTGAACTTTGATCATTCAAAGAAAGAGATATTTTCAACAATTCACTTCATATCCTTTATGATATCATAATCTAATTGATCAGACACATCGAATGTCCCAATAATTGTTTTATCTTAAGGTTGTGCCTTTTGGGTGCATAAGTAGAAGGAGGATTTGCAGAAGTAGAAGAAGGATTTGGGGCAATAGAGGAAGGTCCTTTCTTCTTTGTATGAACGTCATAAACCTCTTCAACTTGTTCTTCATGATAATTTATTATCCCTTATACCACATCCCAACTTATAAAAACTTCAAGCATTTGTTGACTACTCTCATCATCATCATATTGTTTTCTTACTATTATGGTTCTTCCTCATCATTCTTGGTAGAAGGCACTTGGTTTTAGGAGGAGGATCATTCATTCCCAAAGGCCTACAAGGTATCCTAGAATATGACCCTTTTGGTACATTCTTTTTAAGATCAATAATATCATTAACGAGTCTTTCCACTAACTTGTGCAAGCTTTCCATGCACAATGCCTCTTGTGTTTTATTTTCTTCATCTTGTATAGCTTAAGCTGGTTTTTTAGAATTTAAAAATATTTTCCTATGCTCCATAGGGGATTTAGTATCAATGCTCATCATTTCTTTCTCAACTTCTAGATTTTCCTACATAGTTTCCTTTAACATTGTTTTGGCTACTCTTTTAACAAAATTGGAAATTGACGAGGAAAGAGTGGTAATATAAAACTCAAGCAAAACATATATTTCAAAGTCTAATCCAAAGAGGATTTTATTCAATAATTGTTAGAAACTTTGATTAAAATATTTGATTTTTTCCTTTTGATTCAATTTTACCTTAGAAATTTCTATAACTAATGTGGCAGGGGATTTATCATCAACAATTTTTTTCATCAAAGCTTCTTCAAACTCATCCAATTTTTTATAGAGGCTTGTGGAAATGAAAAGTACCATATAGAATATTTCCCCTCAAAAGTAAAAGGGAACATATGACATACAACATATTCGTGTTGTATGCCCATAAGATTAGTTGCCAACATTAATGAAGTAATATGATCTTCAAGGGATTGTTTATTATCATGATCAAATTTGAGAAGGAACTTCTCAAGATGTTTTAGTAAATCATGTTGGACACCAAGATCTCTAACAACACCTAAGATTAACCAAGGTATTCTTGGTTGTTGTTATTGTTAAACCACAACCATTGAAAAAATCAATGAGGATGATTGAGAATTGGAAGGTAGTATGTGATATGGGGGACTATCAATAGGAGTTGATATTGGTGGTGAACCTTGTGATAAGACAAGATCTCTTCCTAATAAATAGTCTTTATGATACTATTCTTCCCAATTGAATAGAGTATTGGTTCTTGTATAGAAATGTATTTTAGATGACTCTTCAGCTTTTGATTTTACTTCTAACTATTGTAGAGTATTCAACTAATTCCTAATCCAGTTGTATTGCTTGGGATCTGGTTAAAACTCCCAATCATTTGCATTTGAGAGGTATGCCATGATTATTTCCTTGGTGACTTTAGGATTTTTAGTCTCTTATAATAAAAGTTGATATTTCTCTAAATATTGTTAAACATATTATTTAGGAAAATTAAAAACTTGTTCACTCACTGAGGGTGGAACTCCAAGTTAGGGTTGACTAAATAACTAGAGAAACTTGACTAGAACTGACTTCTAAAGTAGGATTGAAGAGCTAAGTTGATACTCATGGAACTTACATCTATGATATTTATGTGTCTTTCATTATCATAGGCCCTCCTTGTAGTGTCAAAATTGTTGATGCCTCAAAAAATCCTAACTTAACAATTAGGATCACCACCCCATTAAGACCCCAAGTACGCCTATACTCATTTATTATGGTGATGCCCATCAACACGTGTGCCCAATTTCCACTAAAGGGATTTTTTATTAAACAACTTTTTTGATCCAATTTTGATTTATGTTGTGTCTAAGATGTAAAAAAAAATGAACTAATTTAATATGAAAACTAAACTACTATTCCTAGCCAAAACAAAACTATCCCAAGAGCATGTTTTTGTGTTTAAATATGAGATATGAAATATGATTGTTTAATTTTCAAATAGTTCTGAAACCTAAACAGTAATTCAAGTAGTTAGTCAATAAAATTTAGTTATTTAAATAATTATTCCCAAATTCTCATTTTTTTGTAAGCTTGGTAGGACTACATCCTCACCATGTCCAACTTCTCACCTCGATCATGAGGGATAGCACAAGATTTGAACCCAAGGCTTTCGGTTCGGTGAGACTTCATTTCCATGGCCATTGCCAATTAAGCTACCCCAAGTAGACTAAATTCTCATATTTAAAGAGCATATAATTGTGTTCAATCAAAATGGACCCTAAATTGATACAACTCAATTTTTCAAACAATAATACATAACAAAATAGAGAAAATGTTTTATCACTAAAGGAAAGTATTGGAAAGATAGAATAATCATCTTTCTCTATTCAAATTTTAATAATAATATAAAAAGTTCAAACATAGAAATAAGTCACCAACGCCCTGGTATTCTATTCTTCAAAAGGGATTTGACCATAATGTACATAGCGTAGTATTTAGAATTTACAGCCCCTCTCTTATTTGGAAAAATCATATTTATACATGAAAGTCTTACTGAGAAACAAAAATCTTAATTTAGTCTTATTGACCAAGGAAACCAAAAGTGTCTAAACTAAAGAAAACAGTTGCAGATTTTAAGGATTTTAGGTGCCTTTCTTGAGTTATTGATCTTTGCTTCTCGACCTCATCGATACATGATATCGACTGGGATTGTATCCAAATTTATCAATGATGGTTATGATATTGAATAAACTTTACCATGGAATGATATTATTTATTTATATAACATAGGTTGAGGAATGAATCACGAATCAATTGATTTCTTATTTGAGACATTGTAGATGATTGTAAGTGTCCTTTTTTGTTGTGGTTGGATGTTAGCGATACATGAATCACTGAACACTGCTTATCCACTGAATTTTCCCCTGGCTATGACTCAACTTTTGAGACTAATTTTCCAATGCAATTTGCATTTTCAGTTTTTTAATCTTTGAGATCTTTATAAAATAATAAAAGTTGTTTGATATTTCACTGGTTAATTATTAGTGGTTTGATATTTCATTTTTTAATAAATAAAAATTAAATAAACTTGAGGTATTGTAAATAAATAAAAATATAAATAATTAGAAGTATGGTAAATAATAAAAAACCTATTTTCATATTTACTCTAAAACCTCTTTATATTTAATATTATTAATCCTAATATTAATATTAATAAAAATAAAGATGGCACATGTATTGACCCATTGTATTGAAAACCCCGGGTATTCATGTGGAATGTAACCTATTTAAAAGGGGAAATTAAACCAGCATAGATCCATCTTTACTGTGGAACTACTAAGCGTGCAGAGGGATCAAATATTTTGATTTGTAAACTAAGATAGAGTGAAAAAATTTGGGGGCTTGGTAGATCCGTAGTAAAAATGGATTTGTGTTGGTCATTATAATCAATTTACAATATAATGCATTTCAATATTTAAAAAAAAAAAAAATACATTTCAAAACATGAACCTTATTAATATAAATGTACTTCCCAAGTAAAATATTTCAATCCCATATTAAGTAAAATATTTCAATGTCAACTAATATGTATAGTAATAATGATGAACTTATTAGAATTGGAATAATCTCAACATGGAGGAACGTATTAGAATTGGAATAATCTCAAATCCCTATGAAATTGGTGGGTGGGGATCCACGTGACACGAATCTCATTTTTTAAATTTATTAAAAGTAATACACCATTTTGCTAAATAAAACTTGATTATATATAAATGAATGTGATAAATAATAATGAGGAACTTATCATAGAGGAACTTATTAGAATTGGAATAATCTCAAATCCCTATGAAATTGGTGGGTGGGGACCCACGTGACACGAATCTCATTTTTAAAATTTATTGAAAGTAATACACCATTTTGCTAAATGAAACTTGCTTATATATAAATGAATGCTATAAATAATAATTAGGAACTTATCATAGAGGAATTTATTAGAATTGGAATAGTCTCAAATCCGTAAGAAAATGGTGAGTGGGAGTCACATGGTAGAAATATAATTTTTTAAATTTGTTAAAAGTTAATGCAACTTGACAAACTTTGTAATACACTTTATTCATTGATAAGAATTAAAAATAAGCATATGTTAAACATATTCCCTTGAGAATCAATATAGATACTCAATTAAAAAAAAGTCAATAAACCTTTTTCCATCTAAAATTCATATATATATCGCTAAGCATTATTAAATAGTTTGTTATAAATGTTGGTTTACACTTTATTTTTAATATTAATAAATAAACAATATGATGAATAATAATTAGTACGGTCATTTATAGAGATTAATGTATAATATTTTTTATAAATAGAATTTATAAAGGTAAAACAATAAATGAGGATGAATTGTTTAGACCGTTTTATTTAATATATATATATATATATATAATAATATGTCTAAACTGAATTTAGACGGGATGAGTTTTTATTAGATGGATAAAGAATAATCAATTTTATAATAAGATGTTTATCGGTCTTCAACTTCTCGGTATAAAATTACAAAATATTATAAAAATAAATAATTTTTTTCAACTATAAATTATTCTATAATATTCTAACCAATATATATATATATTTTAAAGATCACAAGTTTAAATTTATATATTTTTTAATTCTAGAAATATTTATTAGATTATTTTTAATATAAAAATAAATTAGCGGAGAAAAGAGGTAAAAGTAGCCTCTAAACCTAAAAACTGAGAACCTATTAAAAAGGTTCAAATTGAACTTCAAATTTTACTCAGCTCAAACCCCTTCACACTGTCATGGGAACGGAAACCAAGAATCTTTCCCCGGTCACGTCACTTCGGAGATCATGAGTGCAACACCCTAAGAGACTTTCCCACGACATTGCCTCCCACAGGCCGATCTCTCTCACCGTTAAATAAATGAAAAAATATTAAGAAAAGGTGCAGAGATTCGCAGACTCGGAGGGATCCTAGAGCAGGTAGGAAGCGCTGTGTGTGAATCCTTCGCTTCCAATCTGCTGTTCTAACTGCAAAGCACCTTTCTATGAAAGTACGTGAGAGGATGGACAAAATTGACTATGGTAAATGGGGCGGTTGGACAGCACCACTAACCTTGCTTCTGTGTTTCGTGGCTGCAACTACTGCTCAACCAGGTCATTTAACATTCTATATTGAAGAGGAGGAGTACTTTTAAGAATCTTCATTTGAATAGATTGTATTATTATTGTGCTCATTTGTTTTGCTACTGAATACAGGATTTTTGAGCATTGATTGCGGAAGTAGTACAAATTACAGTGACATAAACCATATAAGATGGGTCACTGATGATAATTACATAGACCACCTCGGTCGGTCAGAGAGCAGACATAGGGAATGAGACAGAGAAATCCTATGGTCTACGCTTCTTTCCAAAGCCTCTCAACAAATCTTAATATCACTTGCCTGCAGAACCTCACGTGCCTTACCTCGTAAGGTTATCCTTCTCGACATTATGGTCCATTGGTAGAAATTACAGTGGACTCCAAACAGAGATGACCTTCGCTTTCTCTATTGAAACAAACGGTACGTTATATATGAGAAACCTAAGCGTCCCAAATGTAGGGAAATGTTATGCCGAAAGGATATTGTCGAGTTCTGGCACAGTGCTATACATTTGCTTGGTCAGAACCTTGGAGTCTCATGATCCTTTTATATCTACTATTGAATTGAGGAAGCTGCAAGATGGAATGTATGGACAGGTTAAGCCAGGGACAATATTGAAATACATATGGAGAACTGATATTGGTGGCAATTCGAGAATTAGGTAAGCATTTTGAACTCGGTAACTATGGTTTAAACGACGAATATGGCATTTCGCTGGCACACAAATTATATATGGCGATTTTAATGTAAAAATTCCATGTCGAGGCGTATCGAAACAAGATTTGTGATATTATTAAACTAAATATGATTCTTATTTTTGATGGCAGGAACGAGGATCCTACGGGATTTAGGTGCGAAATCATAGTGCAACGCGGCATCTCTTCAACGTCAACACATCAAATTTTGGCTGGCAGTTGTTTTTCATGGAATGTTGATCCCAGAATTTTACGCCAAGCTATGTACTTAGTGTCAATGCAAACTGGAGAGAAAGAACTGAAGGATCCGAAGAACATGAGGAGATAATGCCCAATATGGCCTTCTCTTTCTGTTTCGTATCGGATTATTCTGCTCTAGAGCTCACATATGACTTCCAATTTGCCCTTGTGGACGCCACTTTCTCTACCTTACCTCCAATTATCAACGCTTTTGAGTACTGCACCTTGTTTGATACCCGACCCGCGACAAATCTCCAAGATAGTAAGTGCCATGACTAAACTTCTAATATTCAAAATTTATGATATGCACAACGTTCTTAATATATGATATGATATGCACATTTCCCATAGTTGTTTATCATTCGTTTACATTGACTGCGTTTTAAATGGTTACAGTGAAGTGTAATAATTGAATACCTTACAAAATAGTTCTTAAAGTACAGTTGAGGCTATCAAGGAATTTCCGAAATGGAAGTTTCAATTTTTGTGTTTTCTACCTTTCTTTGCTTTTATGGAATGGTAAGATTGTAATCTTTCAGGAATATCTGACAGCAATTTGTCTACGATGAATCTGATTGGATTGGTCCCTGAGCAAATTGGACAACTGACTGCGTTAGTTAAAATGTAAGTATAATTTTATAATTCTGTATTAACATTATTTTTTAATTTTAGTATTAAAAAATTATAAATATTAAAGGAGTTAATTTTATAAAAATACGGTGAGATATAACGAAAATTTTGTTTATATATTAAAAATTTGTGCGTTCCATTAGTTTTATATCAATACTAGTTGAGAACATACTAAGAGTCCTGAAAATCTTGAATTTGGTTGAGTTGCTGATAAAATTCTTGGTGGGACTTTCGCATTTGTTTATTCAATTTAATTGAATCTTTCTTAAGAAATTCAAAATCGGATCTATTTTCTTTCAATTGTTTTATTTGAGCAAATAATTGATCAATCACACCATTCTTTTCTACTATCAAAATATTCATGGAATTGGAAACTTTGTTTAGTAATTGTGAATTTTACTCCTTGAATTGTTTGTTCATGTCTGGTATCTTCCTTTCTTGTTGCTTTTGTTGTATTACATTTTTTTTTGTCGTTGATGATGATATTATTCAATTATCATAGATTTATGCTGCTACAATTTAGTTTTTAGGTCTTCGTTCCTTTCCCTTAACGGTTGAATGATATCCTTTAAGTGATTTACATACCATTTATTTTCATGTGCAAAAGTGCCAATAAAGTTTGTTACTTCATTAACAAATTTCTCCTTGCTAAATTTAGAAGCATCCCAAATGATTTCTTGTTTGGTAGGGGTGCTTGCATCTCTCCTACCTTCCGCCTTTTTCTCTTTGCTTTCACAATTTCTCTCTTTGCGCTGCTGAAGAAGTATTCATTAAAGGATATTTCTGCATGAATTATTGTGGAAGCAATAATACCTAGATAAACATTTATAAGTGTTTAACCGATAATAGATATTGTGATAGCAATTGTATCTTCTTCAAATTTATCTTAAAAGAAAGAGATTAAAATTTAGAAATAGGTTATACTTATGGTTGTGGTTTTGTAACTAGTTGTAATTGTATCACCTGAATTTCTTCAAGCTCCTGCACTTCTGGAAGAATTTTTGTTTAAATGTATTTTATTGGCATTCTTCAAACTTGTGTCTCCTCTTATTGTATTTCTTGTGACTTTTCTAGCTTTCATTGAATAGACTCAATTAATGGAGGATCTCAAAATATTTTTCTAATTTGTATAAATTCTTCCTAAACCAATGATTCACCCTGTGGTTGAATAGCTAAAATTTGATCAATTTGCATGGCTTCATGTTGATTAAGCTAATATTTTTCTCCAACACCAAAATCTTGACTCAAACCTTGAACTCTTCCCCTTTGAAAAGTTAAGAAAACATATTTTATGAGGTCTCCTGGCACTTATTGAATTTTAGTTAATTCCTCGTAAGATATATCTCTTTGAAACATTTGATCAAAGGGTGATCCTTCATCAGTATAAATTATGAAACCCTTTTGAGTTTTGCAATGATTCTAAAAAATTTTCATGGGGTCATGTTTCTTTAATGCAATACAAAATATGGTAAGTAATTATAAAGTTGTTGCCTCTTATTTGGCATGCTTGACTTTTCCCAAGGAATTTAATATAAGGGCCAAACCTTTTTTGTCCATCATGTAATGCTTTGGCAATACCTGTGGAGAGGGTTTCATAGGCTATTTCTCTGAGGGAAATCCTATCTAGGACATATATTGGCAAGGCATGAGGGGGGCCTTCACAATCATATATTCTTTTGTAAGATAAAGTTTCATCTATAAACCATTATCTAATTGGGGCAATGTCGTACATGGCTTCTTCAGTAAACTTGGAGGGCGGGCTATGAAATAATATATGGTGTAAAGGAATCATGAAATTATTGCAAATTTCATAAAAATAGTTAATTTATTTAATGTCCCATAGTTTGGAACAATATATATGAATGGGACCACAATTAGGCTTCCAACCTTATTGCATCAAAGGGAAGGGTGTCTTAGCACAAAATGCATCTAAAATAAATGTTGAAATGAATAATTAGGGTACAAAAGTTGGGGGAGCATTTAATAACTTTCTAATCTATCTCTTCAAATTATTGGTAAAAAATAGTTTCTAAATCAAATATTTTATCTTTTTCCATTTCCTAATGTAATGAGGGGACTCATTATGTTCAAAATAACAAGGATTTATGTTCCCCATGTAGTTTTAAAATCATAGAAATAACAGTTACAACGGAAATTTTCATATGATAATGGGATATAGGTTCTTTTCTTTGATTTTAAATGCATCATCATTTACTCACCACCCTTTAATTAGAGTTTCCATCTCTACATCATTTTTAATACCTTTCTTTGTAACACAATCCTTAAGGAACACTCTATCATATTTGAGTTCAGGAGTAGGTAACTTATACATAATTTGTAAATCCTCAAGCCAAAATTATATTATCACTTCTCCTTTATCATTTAGGATAGCGTAGGTTTTGATTTGATAATCACCCTATGAGTGACCTCAGTTAAATATTTATTAAATGAAGGTATTGCAGACTCATATGTTGGTGTGTACGTCTATGTTATTTAAGCAACGGATCGATCAGATTGCAAATACACAGACACTTGAAATGGAAAATAGCAGAGAAATACAGTAAGCAAATACAAGAACACAAGAAATTAATAAGGAGTTCACCCTATCCTCCAGGGCTACATCTCTGGTCCAACTCTCAGTGGTGACCTTCTTTTATTGTGTCTTGAAGCAGAGAATTACAATGAAGGAGCTCAATATGAGTCTCCCAAAACATATTAGCTTGGTAGGGTGGTTCTTGGATTCCCCAAGCCACTAGAGTACACAGACTCTTTTCCTTGCCAGCTCTTTGACCTCTCTGGTCTGACAGATCCTCTCAGGGATGGCTCGAGTCTCTCAAGCTCTCTGGTGCTCGACGCTACCATTGGTCAACTCGGCCCTTTGTCTTCTTTCTGCTTTTTGCTTTGCTGATTCTTCTCTTCTTTGTCTTCTGTCTTCAGTGTTCCTCTCCCCAGTCCTTTCTGTTCTCCATTCATGGCTTTAAAACCATTCAGGCTCATGGCGGTTCGATTCCTCTTCCCTTTCGTCGATTCGCCTATTACAGCCTTGCTTGGAGTTTCATGTTTCGGTGTCATCATTGGGCTCACAGGGAGTGGCCACTTGTCCTCTTGCACATTGTGCCAACCTGCTTCGTCGGTTCAATTCTTCGATTACGTTGTGGAATGAGTCTCCGCCACCTTGGCGGTCAAAGCGGACCTCAGATTCTTCTAAATCGCGGGTTATTCCCTCATTAAATCTGGTCTTACCATCAGGCACGATATCAATTGTTAGATCTGGATCCCCCAGATCCAACGCCATCCGCTCATTTCACGCGGTGGACTTCCCCGTCCATTAGCACGCAATGATCGGCGGTTTTCTCTCTCCTCCGCTTACCACATCGAGCGTTGAGTGGAATCGCTCCTCTTTCACCAAAACTGCTTACCGCCCATGGATGCCTCCAATTAATACCGTCGGTTTTTAGAGCGGGTCCCGCCTTTGCCTTTAACCTATTTCCCCACAGTTTTCCCAGCTCCCATGCGACCAAGCGCTCGGGGCCCCTCCTTTTCGAAGGTATTTTTCCCAACGATGTGCATCAAAAACTCCCTTTGTTTCCCTATCCAGGCTTTCCAGGGGCTAATTTCACCTCCCACGCAGTCTCCATGGGCCTCGGTCAATGCGCCTTGACCGAGGTCCTCGTCATTCCACGCTGGCTGCCAACCGCCACTGGTTCAGAGGTGTCTTTGATCGCTGCTCTTAATTCTTTGAAGTCTG
Source organism: Pinus taeda (assembly GCA_000404065.3). NCBI lineage: Eukaryota > Viridiplantae > Streptophyta > Pinopsida > Pinales > Pinaceae > Pinus > Pinus taeda. The sequence goes on along the minus strand of APFE031418349.1, from coordinate 249,012 downwards.
TCCTGACCTAGTACAACCATGGCTCTGTTAATCATTCTTTATGGATCCAACTCAAATCACGGCCTTCCCACTGAAAAGCTTTTGGACCACCAAAAGTTGGCTTTCAAGCATCGACTAAGTGAGGTTATTGTTGTCTCACTTGTCCAATCTCGATCCACTTTGCACTACTCGGCTTTGAACATTTGAGCCCAATTCTGAGGTACTCAACATATCCTCTGCGCGTTGTCCTCATCTTCCTGTCCAAGACTGTGTCTTCCTGCAATTCATTCAAATATTCAGGTAGCAGGTCATCAATGGAAGGCAATTGACTTTGCTCTTCAGGATCCTCAATCATTCAAGTTTTAAACAGTCTCAAGCATTCTGCATTTACGACTGAGTAGATGTGCATGTAAGCTGGTAGATCAAGGCGAAAAGCATTTTCACCAATCTTCTCAAGTATTTTGAAGGGTCCATACCTGATAGGCTTTAGCTTCTTACCTTCACCTTGCATCCTATCATTGCTGATATACAGCCAGACCTCGTCTCCAACTTGAAAACTATGCTCCATCCGATGCTTGTCATGCCTAGCCTTGTATCGGGCTTGGCTCTTTTCTAGATGTTCCTGTACTGCCTGGTGGATCTCCTATATTTGTTCAATGAACCTAGTTGCCTTGTCTGCATCACTGTGTCCATCAACTGTGGTATCTTTACCAAAGACAAAATCCAAAGGAGACCTTGGTGTGAAACCAAAACAAGTCTCAAAAGGAGATCTTTGTGATGAAGAGTGTTTTGCTCTATTGTAAGCATGCTGCACATAACACAAATGTTCATCCCAAAGCTTAGGATGCTTGCTGCAATATCCTCTGAGTAACTAGATCACTGTCCTATTAACTACTTATGTCTGGCCATTGGTTTGTGGATGAAAAGCTGTGCTTTTCTTCAGTTGGGTGTCCATCATCTCCCACAGACTTGACCAAAACTTCCCCACAAATCGGGTGTCTCGATTAGAGACAATAGAAGTGGGTAACCCAAAATGAACCCATACATGTTCAAAGAATAGTTTGGCAGTTTGTTCAGCTGTAATCTGCTTATTACAAGGTATCAAAATGCACATTTTGCTGAACCTATCCACAATCACATACAGATAATCATGACCTTTTCTAGACTTAGGCAGTCCCCCAACAAAATCCATGGAAACACTCTCCCAAGGATGAGAAGGAACTGGTAATGGAGTGTACAGGCCTAGCTTTCTATTGTTGGGATTGCTTTTAGAACACATAGTACACCCTCTTACATATCTAGAAACTGTCTCACTCATTTTTGGCCAATAACAAAATCTTTGCAGCTGCGCAACTATTTTACTTACCCTAAAGTGACCTGATATAAGAGAAGTGTGTGCTTCTCTAACTATTTTTACTCTCTCAATTTGTGGAATGCAGAGTTTCCCACAATGATATAAGATTCGGTCCTTCACATGATAATCCAATTCTTCTACCGTTTTTCCTTGACTCAAAGTTGCATATACATCTTTAAAGTCTATATCTTGAGCATATTGTTCAATCTAACTTTCATGTAGTACAGAATTATGCTTAAGTATAGTAGATGCATTTATAATGGGTCTAGATAACATATCTGCAACTTTGTTATGTATGCCCTTTTCATATCTGATGACTAAATGAAACTATTGTAGAAACCCCATCCACCTGTAATGTCTTGATTGCTGCAACCTAGTTTGGGAGTGTAGATATTGAAGTGGTTGATGATCAGTATGCATTACTGTCTCTTTGCCCACTAACTAATGTTTCCACTTTTTCACACTCTGAACTAATGCATACAATTCTTTATCATATGTAGGATAGTTAACTACTGCAAGATTAAAAGTCTCAGAATGATAACATATGGGTTTACCATGCTGTGTCAACACTGCTCCCATGGCATAGTCATTGGATTGTTTTATTCTCAAATGGTCTTTTTAGATCAGTGTGCTAGTACAGGGTTTGTACTAATATTTTCTTTCAAGGTGTCGAAGGCTTTCTGATGTTTGCCTCCCCACTGAAACACCTTGTTCAATCTTGTTAAAGCATGTAAGGGAGCTGCAATTAAGGAAAAGTTAGAAATGAACTTCCTCCAATATTGTGCTGCTCTTAAGAAGCTTCTCACTTCTGTAGCAGACTTGGGTTTAGGCCAGTTTACGATGACTGCCACTTTAGAGGGATCTATTTTCAATTCACCACCCCCTGCTATATGACCCAAATAATTTAGAGATGTTTTGCCAAATTCACATTTTGAGAGTTTAACATAAAGTTTTTCTCTTTTCAAAACATCTAATGTCTTTTTAACATGCTTTAAGTGTTCCTCCCATGTTTTACTAAAAATCAGAATGTCATCTAGATACATAATAACGAAGTCATCAAGAAAAGGCCTGAGTACATCATTCATTAATTTCATGAAAGTAGCAGGGGCATTGGTCAAGCCAAAAGGCATAACTAGCCACTCATACAATCCCTGCTTTGTTTTGAAAGCAGTCTTCCATGCATCTTGCTCTACAACTCTGACCTGATGGTAACCACTGTGCAATTCCAGCTTGGTGAAATAAACAACTTCCTTCAATTGATCTAAAATATCATCTATGCAAGGAAGGGGATAACGATTTTTTATTGTTATCTTATTCAGTGCTCGGTAGTCAATGCACATTCTCCACGAGCCATCTTTCTTTTTCACCAAAATGATTGGTGACCCACATGGTGATGTGCTAGGCCTGATAAACCCCTTCTCGAGCAACTCCTGCACCTGCTTCTTGATTTCATCATTCTCTAAAGTAGACAACCTATACATTCCAATGTTAGGCAATGGAACATCTTGTTGCAAAATAATTTCATGTACTATTTCCTTTTTGGGTGGCAGACCTCTAGGTTCTTGAAACAAGACATCATACTCTGAAACAACCTTTTCTATATCAGCTCGTTGTTTAGCATTACAACCCTTAAATACATTGGTTTGATCAGGTTTCTTTTCCTTTACAACCATCAGTAAGAATTGTTTGCATGAATTTATCATTCTTTTCATTTGCCCTTAGTTTATGAGAGTATAATTATTCTTGAGCTTGTGAGCTCTTACAAAGTATTCGATTCCATCTTTAACAAGTAGATACTTGTTCTCAACTCTATAGAAAATAGATTTTCTATCATACAATTAAGGACTTCCTAAAACAATTCCACATATATCCAAGGAATTATGTTTAACTCAACCTCATCTACAAATGTTGATCCAAAAGAAAACTTGAGTTTACATTGTCTAGTCACTTGTAGTTGTGCTTTATCATTCAACAATCCTAATGGGTATGGTTTCTTGTGAGGTGTAGTTGCTAATCCCAATTTCTTTACAATTGCTTCAGAAATCAAATTTACTTGTGAGCCACTATCAAACAAAGTATCAATCTTTTGATGTTTGGAAATAACTCGAATATGGAAAAGCTCGTGTCTTCTTCTCTCATGTTCTTCATCAATAACAGATTGAGCAGAATTACTAGTGGATGCTTCAGAATTCTTACCTTTTATACCTGTGGCTGCAATGATAGTTTCATCTCCCGAGTCTAGCCCCAAATCTTTCTGAATAGCTGCAACAGTCTTCTTCTTCTTTCCCTCGGACTTCTTAGGTCTCACCGCTGGATGTAGAATCCAACAGTGCTCATCATCATGCCCCTCCTTTTTACAGTGAGTGCATGAAGCTTTGCTTTTCTGTGCAGTGTTAGCCTTCCTTGCTTTCCACTTCTACTTTCTTTTCTCCTTGCTCCTCTTGCTTGCAGTGGGTTGGGATGGTCCCCCAACTTCTAGATTTCCATTCTTTCCTATAGCTTCTAGATGAGTAGCTTGTACAGATACCTCATCTATACTAGTGGGATTAAACATGAGGATGGTATGCCTCATGTAGCTGTGTAGACCACCAATGTACTTCAAAAGGGTTTCTGGTGAGTCTAATGAGATACCCAACATCAATGTTCTCTTTTTGAACTCTTGAGTATACCCTTGCACACTTTTCCCTTTCAACTACCAAAGAGTTTGCCAACTCATCATGGCTTGTTGCATGTAGGCCAATGGATAGAACTGCTTTTTGATTGCAGCAACAAATTCACTCCATACAGAGATGGTCTTACCATGATTCTTCATATCAACTTGGGTTCTTCCTTCCCACCAAACCAAGGCAGTGCCTCCTAGACGTAAGCTTGCCAGCTGAATCTTACTCTTGTCGGAGTCTATATTCTGTACCCTGCAATACACATCAATTTGTCTAATCCAATTATCCAAATTTTCAGCATTTAACTCTCCATCATATATAGGCAAATAAAATTTAACATCTAGTTTAATCAAAGATGCTTTCTTATTATGCACAGGGCTATTAGGAGGTGTAGGAAAGCTTTCTTCTTTCCCTTTTCCTTTTGAGTGGTCATGGGAATGAGACTCATCTTTTTCTTTATCTTGCTTCAAGCTTGATGAATCTTCATCCTTATGTTTTCTAAAGTCCCTATACATTTCTTCTACCATGGACTTTATAGCTAGGAAACTTTCTATGAATTGAGGATCTGGCCCTATAGAACCTTCCTCTGACATTGTCTTTCGAGAATAGACTCTCCCAATTTTAGGGTTAGTTTCCACCAACTCTCCTTCTCCTAATTTGAGCTTTGATCTAGTGAGAATTCACAGCTAAACCAACACAAGCTTGTCTAACCTTACAACCTAGAGCTCTGATACCACTTGATTTGATTTTCACCCTATGAGTGACATCAGTGGAAGTTTTATTAAACAAAAGGTATTACAGACTCATGTGCTAGTGTGTGTTCTGTGTTATTTAAGCAACGGATCGATCA
>APFE031418349.1:195858-238909 GCA_000404065.3 Pinus taeda | reverse complement strand
GCTGTTAGAAAATAGACATGTATTAACAAAAAAAAAATTAAAAAATATTAAAAAACATAGAGTTCTTACCCAGCTCCTCATCCCAATCCTCTCCGTCAGGTAGAGGGAGATCGGGATCTCTGGTGAAATCCGTGCCCGCATAGGGCCAATCCTCAACGACTATCATATGATGTCAGGGCCAAATGAAGAACTCGGGCTTCCAGGACATCTGTTGGCCCCCTCCTCCTCTGGGCATAAGTTTTGCCCACCGATGCAACCTCGGCACCCTCAGCACTAGATCTGCTACTATCCCTCCAGGTACCCGAAAAATCGACAACCGCTCTAGAAAGAAGGTCACCAGGATCGACCCATACCCAAACTGTTTGTTTCCATCCCGCTTACATTTGGTAAGCTGTCGTTTGATATTGGTCGTCACCGCTGAAGCCCAATCAAACACTGTAGGATGCAGACACTCGGTGGCCAACAACAAGTGATTCTTGCTGGCCTCATGGGGTGCCTGTATACCTGCTGCCCGGGTAATGGTAAACAAAATGATTCGCAGAACCAAGCTGGGAATCGTGTTGATATCTATTTTCCTGCTATTCATGCCAAAACGTGCCTCAGGACATATTCTATCTTTCACCTCCTCGATCTTCTCTGCAGAAGGTCGACTGCCTGTCAAAATGGGACGTGCACCCCCTCGTGATAAACCTGTAATAAAATAGACATCGGAAACATCCAATTCCAATGTCTGGTCCTTCAGGCGGAACACCTGATCCTCTACATCCCAAGCGTCTACTATGAAACGTAGTAGCTCAAGTTGTGCGCATAGGTAGGAGGTATGAAAAAACTTCTTGAGCCCGCAGTATCTCAGCGCAGTCATACAATCATCATCTGCTAAAGCTAGGGCATCAACTACGCTGTGCTCTCGTTCTTTCCATTCTAGCACCATTTTTAGCGAAATCCTGCAAACAAAGGATAAATTTCAATCATTAGATAAATATTGAAACATAATTTGAAAGAAATTTGTAAATTTAACAGTCCAATTTGGCAGAAATTGAGATCGCGCCATTGGCGCGACTGTTTCTAAAACAGTCGCGTTAATGGCGCGGCCTCTATAGAAAAATTTCGCCATTAGCGCGGTCCCGTGCCGGAAACCCGCACCAATGGCGCGGACCTAAAAATTTTCAAATCCCCTTGCAGGGAGCTAAAATATGAAAACTAGAAAAAATGGAATGAAAATGAAGCTTAGGATGAGGCCTCTTACCTGTTGCAGACGGCGACTCGAACTGTATCCCGGATTGGTCACAATCAGCAGGTGAATTTTGCACTGGAAACCCTCCAACAGTGAACTTATGAGGTAAAAGGTGAAAAGTAAATTTGTTTTTTTACTTTTTACTATTTATAGCACTATTTTAGCCCAAAAATACATTAGAAGTGTTAATATTAAGTATTTTTAAGGTATTTTTGTGTCGAAATAGGCTTTACACTGTTGGTCGAATGATGACAGGGACTGGTGTAGTCTAAACGAGCGTCTTTTTAAATTTTTCAAGCTCGGAAAAACACAAGAAAATGTTACTAATGGTCCGCTTTCATCTCTTTTCCTGACCTTTTGAAGCGGAAAAGATCGCCGAGTTGTCCCTCTTGGCTCATTAAACGATTACTAAGGGGCGGTCGTTTTAAGTTCTTTTATCGACTGTTAAAACACAAAAAGATTACCGGGTTTTTGTCATTTCAAACTCGTTAATGGTTGCGAAACGACGTGATTTTGATCCCTTTTTTACTTTTTTCAGATCAAAATCACTACTCATGAAAAGTACTCCTCGGTCGTAATGATCGGGCGGTTCTTTCGGGTATCATTTTACACTTTTTCGGACCTGAGAGACACAACTTTACGAAAAAGGACCTCTGGAGTTTTCTTTTCCGTGTCTTTTTCAAACTCTCTAAACATGAAAAAGACTCTGAGTTTTACCTATGTCGGACTCGTTAAACCCTGACGACATTGGGCTCGTCATTATGATGAGACTTGAGCTTCTCCTCCCTAGGGATCGTTAAATGTTTACTAGGTTGGATTCGACCGAAGCTCGAACTTATACTACAAGCATATGCTATCCCCGTCAAGCTTGTTAAAAATAATTGGGGTACTCGCCAGAAATGGCGGGGGGAAAAAGAAATTTTTGGAACCGTAATTACAGTCGTGTCGGCAGTATGTCGCTCTAGAACATGGCACTTCTTTGCTTTCGCGTCAGGGTGGGGATATCTGATTTGGTTTTTCACTTGCCTCCGTGGGTTTGAGTGATCCTATTTGACCTCTCATCTGCTCATTTCCTTGTCATCATGACCTCTGATCTATTGATGTCAAATATTGCCAACTTCACTCTCGTGCCGCCAATATGTTCAAGAGAAGTTGACCTCTGAAAGAAACCTGATAGTTCATAAATCTTACTTCACAACATTGTCTCTTCCCGTCTCGTGTCGATGATGTGGGAAACATTATGGCCCAACTTCGATGAAGATCACTTCCTGTCGACTTCAGCTCATTATCCAGGAAAGTGACCTAGAGACTCCCTTCTGGTACCTTGGAGCCTGCATGCCTCAATGGTAGGTTCTTCGTATTCGATGCGAGGTTTTCATCATTGACCTCCGATCGAATAACTCTAAGGGTGTTCAACATCGGCTCATTCATTCACACGCCGTAGATTGTGCCTATAGTACCTTGAGGACCATTGTCATTATTGGTGGTACCTCTCGCGCCTGTTAACAGCTTCCATTATTGGCTGGTAATCAGGCGATGTTCATGCATGTTCGACGTCAGCTTACATCTTCGCATGCTTGAACTTGTACTTGTGTTCGGGTCGAAGTGGAGCGCAAGACCCAGGATTGTGTCTGTTGTAATCCAGGTGTGATTTTGATACATGACTCTTTCACTGGATGGCTGCGACCATACCTGATTCTATTCATCGATCCTAACTAGATGGCTGCGTCCATACTACGGATCTTGATTGTTATATATTCTGTCAATGGATGGCTGCGTCCATGCCACATATATCATGTATTTGAACTATCATACTGTATATCTCCATGCAGATTCTCGGCGGCAGCTGGATGTGATCTTGTAAAGCACTTCACCTCTCTCTCTCTCGAGGCTCATGCTTTAGGGGGCATCTGTTACGCAGTAATTTGTCACCGTTGATCACCGTCCTTGTTACCCCCCGCTGTCACACATTGGAGGACACATTTACGGACCTGTGACCAGTGACACAACTTGAAAACACTTGCATTGGAGTCTCCTAAGTATGAACTTCAATATCCCTGAAGACACCTTTTGAAGATCAACCTTAAAAAATGCCCTTTTTTCATTAGCGCGGGTCCACAGTGTCTAAACCCGCGCCAATGGCTCAGTGCCTATAAAGAGGGTGTGCCCATAGACGCGTTGTCACAGAACAAAGCCCGCGCCACACAAAATTAGTCATGATTTTTTGCCAACGCGCACTGAAATGTTTTTTCCTCCATTACTCATGCAGTTCTCTGGGGAAAAATCCCATGGATATGATCGAGTGTCGTCTTTTTCATCCATGACAACTCAGTCCAATGGATATTCTGGGACAATACCAAATCTTCAGTAGGTGTCCGGATACGATGAATACTTTCTCCTCTTCCATCTATAAATCACTGTCATCCTGCATTCAACCGGCTAGTTTTGGAGTGCTAGTGTCAGAGTGTTGAAGTTTTGAGCTAAAGTAAGCTGAGATTATGCTAGATTGATAGTAAGAGCTGAGAGAGAAGTTATGCTGCCGGAATTTTGAGAGAGGAAGTGGCTTTGCAAGGCATGCCTAACTGTTGACCCAGTTGGAGGAGATTTGCAGCGTCAAGCCTTTATTGGTTGTAATTCTTCTCTTCTTTTATTGAATAATGAACGACTGTTATTATGGTTCCACTCATGTATTCTTCTGGTAATATTTGAGTTATATCCTGCTTGACTGATATATAATTGTATGATATTGGATTTTACGCTTGTTTTGGATTTTTCTTTGTTTGTGCAGGTGTCCATGCGTGGAACGCGAGGATAGTGACCGGCCAAAGCTAGAGGACAGGAGCGACGTTTCTTCCACGACAAATAGCGTTGGATTCCAGGTAGGTCTTTCTGACCAACCTTTAAATTATGCAATTAGGAACTTGCATGCAGCGTGTATGATTGTTGCTAGACCCCTGTCGGGCTAGTGGGATCGCCTCTGTCCGCAGAGGGGATTTACCGACCTCAACACTAGGGACCCAAAACCTGGGTTCAATATTTTAGATGCAAAACCACAGACCAAAACCATAGGATCAAAATCGTCGGACTAAATACCATGGACCAACCATAAGATTTCCCACGTGCACACGTTTTTCTCTACATGAAAGTCCGTGCACTTTAGGTTCACACCTTTTGTTCGAGACGCCTGCGAACATGTCCGCATCTTTTCAATGGCGCACCTGCAGAACCAGCCGAGGACTGCATCTTTGTGAAAATGAACCTATGGATATCTTATTTCCTTCATTCTTTGAGAGCCTGAACTTGAGATCTGCAATTTGAGTGAGTTGCCATCAAGGACAACACCTGTGCCATAGAACCAATCCTGTGTCATAATGACAACAATCTCCCCCTTTGGACTTGATGGCAACCCCAAGTCACTCAAAAACATCCTCCCCCTTTGACATCAAGGGCAAAGGGTTATGCTCCCCCTGAGTACATGCTGAAATCTCTGTTCTGTTGTGCTGTCCAAGCTCCCCCTGACTGTAGGCAAGATCTGCAAAAGATGATCTGCAACATGACTTTTCCTACCACCAAAGACTCATACATACATTCATCTCCCAACTAAGTGGGTAGATACCAATATTGACTCATCCTCCCAATCAAATGGGGATATACCAAAGATAAAACAAGAACATTACATCATTCATCCCAGGCATAGTGGGGAAACCAAAATAGGTCATTACATGACCTTGATACGAAAGAAGTACATGACATAGAGACAAAATATCTACAGCAAGACTATGATAGCTATCAACAACTATCATCAGCGGTATCTGTCAATCAACCTTCAGACCAGCAACCATTGATCTCATTCTACATCTATTCCACTTGAACCAAAAACAACTAAGAAATCAAGCCAAGATCTTCTAAGATAATGCCAACAATGTATTATTAGAAGAATATATGCTCCCCCTAGACCTATGCCAAATGGTCTTTGTCAGACCCATATCGGACTCTCTTCACCCAGATCCTGACCCACATAAATCGGCATATGTACGCGTATCCACCTCAGGAAACAGACAAGATTCAACAGCAAGATGATGCATCAACTACCCCCAGCTTCTGTCTGAGGTATTCAAATGTCTCCCTGGGTAATGGTTTGGTGATTATATTAGCAACTTGTTCCTTGGAAGGAACATACTCCAACTTGACCTTTTGTTCAAGCACTTGTTCTCGGAGAAAATGATACTTGATCGGTATGTGCTTGGTCTTTGAATGCATGACAGGATTCTTTGAAATACTGATTGCACTTGTATTATCACAAAAAATGGAGATAGGTGGAGTACAAGTGAGTTGAAGATCCTGCAATGTTTGCATCATCTAAAGGAGTTGTGTGCAGCAAGATGCAGCAACTACATATTCTGCTTCAGTTGTAGATAATGCAATGGAACTTTGTTTCTTGATGAACCAAGATACTAGTCTAGGACCCATAAAGAATGCACCACCACTAGTGCTTTTCCTGTCATCCACGCTTCCAGTCCAATCTACATCTGTATATGCGTGAAGTGTGAGATTTGTATCTCTAGGATACCATAAACCATAGTTTTGTGCTCCTTGAAGATATTTGAAGATCCTCTTAACTGCCTGAAGGTGTGCTTCCTTTGGATTAGCCTGAAATCTTCCAACTATTCCCACTGCATGCATGATGTCTGGCCAAGTTCCTGTCAGATAGAGTAGACTACCAATCATGGATCTATAGGTTGGTTGATGTACTACTGCTGATTCATCATTAGCATTAAGGCTGCATCCTGTTACCATAGGGGTACATACTGGTTTCGAGTCTTCCATGCCATATTTCTTCAAGATCTGCTTTAGGTAATTGGTTTATGATAAGAAGATACCATCTTTATTTTGTTGGATTTGTAAACCAAGGAAATATGTCAGCTCACCAAGCAAAGACATTTCAAATTCTTTTTGCATCACCAAAGCGAAGTGTTGACTAATGGCTTCTTCATTGCTGCCAAAAATGATATCATCAACGTATACAACAAGTATTAGCAATTTATCATTATCAATTTTTATATATAGATTGCTATCTGCTGAGCCTTTTGAGAAACCTTGTTGATGGAGGTATTTGTCCAGATGATAGTACCATGCCCTTGGAGCCTGTTTAAGACCATAGATTACCTTCTTAAGTCTACATACAAGTTTTGGATCATTTCCAAGGATGAATCCATCTGGTTGCTCAATATATACTTCTTCTTCTAGGTCCCCATTCAGAAAGGCAGATTTTACATCCATCTGAAATACTTTGAACTTCTCAAAGCTAGAGAGAGCAAGGAACATCCTTATAGCCTCAAGTCTGGCAACTGGTGCAAAAGTTTCTTCAAAGTCTATGCCTTCTTGTTGTGCATACCCTTTACAAACAAGTCTTGCCTTGTTTCTAACCACTTCTCCATTTTCGTTTAGCTTATTTTTGAAAATCCATTTTGTCCCTATGACATTCTTATCTTTCGGTCTAGAAACCAACTCCCAAGTGTTATTCTTTTCAATCTGCTCGATTTCTTCGGCCATGGCCTTGACCCAGCATTCATCTTTGCAGGCCTCTCTTACGTTTTGCGGTTCAGTGGAGGAGAGCAATGCTAGATAACTTGAAGCTTCTGAAATGGTTCTTCTTGTTTGTACACCTGCCTCTTTCTGCCCCAAAATTTGAGATTCTGGATGATTCTTCTAAACGTATCTGGATGGAGTCTTTTCTTCTATCCTTATCTGTTCTTCTGGTGCCTCATGGGTTTCTTCTTCATCATGAATCTGATTTGATGTTGACGGATAGTCTTCGTCATCTTTGAAATCTTCAGATTTTACCTGCCTAGGAGTGTTCCCTTCTTCATCAACCACTACATCAATGCTTTCAATGATTTTACCAAGTCTTTTATTGTAGCATTTGTAAGCTTTGTTGTGGGGAGAGTAACTAAGTAAAATGCCTTCATCTACTCTAGGTTCAAACTTGCCAAGATTTTCATCAGTCCTTTTAATGTAGCATTTGCTTCCAAAAACTTTGAAGTATTTCACCGTGGGAGTCTTACCGTACCAAAGTTCATGAGGAGTCTGAGTGTTGTTTACCCGGACGTTTGTCTTATTGAGAATAGTAACAGTAGCAAATGTGGCTTCACCCCAGAAGGTTGCAGGAGATCCAAATTCATCAAGCATAGCACGAGCGGCGGAAAATTCCCTTCTTATTCCATGTTCTTCACAAAAATCGAAGAATTCATCTGAGGTAAATTCCCCTCTTCGATCGGATCTGAGACATTTGATTCTGCGATCTGATTCGTTTTCAACTAAATCTTTGAATGACTTGAAATTTTCGAAGGCTTCATCTTTATACTTCATGAGTCATATCCAACACATCCTTGAAAAGTCATCAATGAACAATATGAAGTAGTCTTCTCCTCGAGGTGACCTCTTCCTAGTTGGACCACATATATCGGTGTGAACAAGTTCAAGTGGCCTGCTAGCTGATCCTTCCTTCTCAGGAAAATTAGTTCTGGTTTGCTTACCAAATTGACATGATTTGCATATTGTATTGTCTAGAATTCTGATGTCAGGGAGATAACGAATCGCCTGATATTTGCATGCTTTCCTTATCTGGGAGAAGCTAAGATGCCCCAATCTTCTGTGCCATAATCAGTGTTCATCATTCTTGCTTAGATAGCATTGTTGTTCCCCTTCTTTGAATATGTATAAATTATTTGGAGTTCTTGTGCCTTTGATCACTGTTTTTCCTGTGTCAAGTTCACGAGCAATACATCCATTTGATCTAAATATTACCTTAGTTCCTTGATCGCACATTTGACTAACACTTAATAGATTATGCTTTAAGCCATCAACATACATAACATTTCCAGCTTTGACTTTCTTTTTCAACTGAGAAGAACCTTTACCTTTTATGAATGCATGGGTGTCATTTCCAAATGAGACCTTCTTTTCCCTTTCTAAGGCAGTATATGACTGAAGTTTTTCTTTATCACCTATCATATGTTTTGAGCATCCACTGTCAATGTACCATTGATTTTCCTGTCCTTCCGCATATAAGGCTATCCCACATCTTTCTGGTTGTGGTTCTTTCTTTTTCCATGTTTTGGAACTCAGTGAAGCTGGCTCCTTCTAAGTTGTTTGCCGAAACCTGCTTCTGCATTCAGAGTCTTCATGACCGAAATTGTTATAGATAGAACATTCTATTTCATTTTCAAGAGCAGAGAAGTTATTGTAGGTTCTTTTCATGATTCCTGTCATACTCCTTTGTTTTTGATCTTCCCTAGTCATGATGGTCTTATAGGCAACACATTGAGCAGCTTTATAACCAAAGTTATGACAAGAGAAACATTGGCCATTGAAGAAATTCCTGTGATTATCAAATCTACCAACCATATGACTATAGTTTCCATTGACATCCATTCTTGGGCTAGAATGATTTACCTGTGGTCGATTGAAGCTTCTGTTCATCCTTGAAATAGATTGCCCCCGATTTACTTGGTAATTTGCATTGTGCTTTTGCTGTCGATTGTCAACTTGTTCACTTCTCCTTGCTACATCAAGATAACTTTTGGAGGTGGATGGCTTTTGCGCTTGCTTTTGAGCTTGAGATGCTTCTTCAGAATATTCGAGACCTATCTTGATTAGAGGTGAACATTGCACTTTGATAATTTCATCTAAAGTTTCAGATTCTTTACCAAATCTGAGATTAAGGGCTTTTGTTTTCTCAATTTCTTTTCTAAGTCCCACAATTTCACATTCTAACTCTTCATTGTGTTTATCTTTTTCAGTATGTTGGAATGTTAGAGTATCTATAATCATATTCTTTTCCTCTAAACACACCTTCAATTTCGATATTTCTTCATAAAGTCCTTCTTCATTTATAGCATCCAAGAAATCATCATCTTCAAAAGCCATAAAAAGTCTATTATCATTACCTTGTTCATCTTCATCACTATTTGACAATCCATCACTATCTTCATGTGTGTAATAGCTCTTCTTATTTACATTCTATTTTCTGTTCCATCTAACAGGCTCCTTACCTTTGTCCAGTTTATCTTTATGAGGACATTTTGCAGCATAATGACTGACTCTTCCACAAGCAAAGCATTTGAAAGGTAGCTTACCTCTTAATCTTCCAGTTCCCCGTTGAAGGTTCTTGACAAAATTTGATTCTTCCTCTTCTTCTAACATATGTCCTGACTCATAGTAATCTCTTTTTCCTGAAGCCTTGAATGCAGCTTCTCTCCTATTTGATGGTCCTCCTTTTCTCATTTCGTAAGCAGTTAGAATTATGTGCAGTTGCAACATGGTAAGGTTCTATAGATTCTGCTTTTCTTCTATGGCAGAAACTTTTGAGTCAAATTGGGAGACAAAGATCTTAGAACCTTTTCAACCACAATAACTTCTTTTATTTCTTCACCCAAGTTTTTCATACAATTTACAATCTCATCTATACGTAGGAAATAGCTAGCCACACTTTCATCATTATGCATTCTGAGATTTTCATATTGAATTCTAAGAATTTGTAGTTTTGCTCGTTTTACCTGTTCATCTCCTTCATAGCTCAGAACGATCTTGTCCCATATTTCTTTTGTGCTTTTGAGTTGCATAACCTTGACGAATTCTGATTGAGATAGACTTCCTAATAGAGTATTGACAGCTTTTGCATTTGTTTCATACTGCTTCTTACCAGCTGCATCTGTAGGAGTTGCTAATGGAAATGTGTATCATGTTTCCACAATATCCCAAACTTCTGTACCAAGAGATTGAAGATAGGTAGTGATTCTTACCTTCCAATAGACGAAGTTGCTCCCATCAAAAATTGGTGGCCTGATAGATGCTTCCTTTTTGTAGTAGCTCATGATGATAGATCTTCCTTCAAGCGATCAAGCTTTTCCTGAAGGACCCGCTCCGATACCAATTGTTGGAAATAATACTGAGAGGGGGGGTGAAATAGTATTATCAAGTCAACTATTTTTCAATTCAACCACATATTTGTATACGCTACTTTAGTTAGAGAAACCAGTGTATATACACAACTTCAGTTAATGAAAACAGCGTATAACTCACAGACTTGTAATTTAATTATTCTTCAGGTGTTAATCTTAAATCAGTGAGTCAAAACCATATAGACATCAACTAGGAATAGAAAAATAGTGCAGACAGTCACACATAAGAACACAAGATATAAGCTAGAAACCTAGTGTGAGTGAAAACCACCTGCTGCAATATGTCTCTATATTCTTTCAATTAGAAATTTCTTTTTACAAAGATTATGTACTGGTGCAGTCCTTTACCAGTACGCAGGCTAAAACCTGCAGAGGGCTACAACCCTCTCTATTGTTCTCCAGCTTCTCCTGGAAGGGAGCTATAACCCCCTTTAGCTCTTGTACTAGTAGTGGTACTAGTACGTAGGCTACTACCTGGAGAAGGCTTCAACCTTCTCTTTCTTCCAGGGACCATGTTTCATCAATTTTCAGACTAGATCCATGAATAACATCAATCAAACATCAAGAATATATGCAACAATCAGTCTCCTTTGTACAACCCAATATCAAACTCTTCTCAGAATGTTGTAATACCAGTAACCAGACACTAATGCTGAACCCAGAACACTGCAGTACTCCACAGAAGTAGCTAGAACATATTTCAAGAGACGTATGCTACTTCACTATGCATCAACTTGCGTACATACGTAGCTGTATCAAAGTCAACCAGTGTATACACTTTCTTCAATTGTTGAACCTGCGTGTATACGTGCCTATGCCGCTCCGAACCTGCGTACAAATCTATACAAGGCAATTTTTCTTCTTTTCAAGTTTTAGACATCAATTATACCCAGTTTATCAGATTTAGAGATCTAATCATGTGCCAAATATAACAGATCAAAAACCATACAATGATACTACCATTCAAGCCTTAAGGTCTTGATTCATCAATAGAACTTATCCATCTTTTAGCACTCAGGTTCTTCCTTGGATTAGATTCAGCAATGCACCATAAACCAATCATAGTGTTCCCGATCTTGCTCTTCTTCAGATATTCAATCCTTGAATCGATACACTTGCCAAATGATCTCCTTCCCTTTTATAGTCTAGGCCTTACTCAAACCATGGTCCAAAACCATTAAGAACCAATACCAAGAACCCAATACGTGGTTTCAACACCTTGGATGCAATACCACGGACCAAAACCATAGGTTCAAATACGTCAGACTAAATACCATGAACCAAACATAATTTTCCCACATTTACACGCTTTTCTTTGCATGAAAGTGCATGCATATGCATACGCACTTTTTGATCAGTGATACCGCGTGTATATGCAACTTTGCTAAGAGGAACCTGCGTATATCTTATTTTCTTCCATTCTGATTGCCTTAACTGTGATCTGCAACCTGAGAACGTTGCCATCAAGGACAACACTTGTGCCATAGTGCCAAACTTGTGTCATAATGCCAACACACACTTTGCCCTTTCAACTGCCGAAGAGTTTTCCAACTCATCATGGCTTGTTGCATGTAGGCCAATGGATAGAACTGCTTCTTGATTACAGAAACAAAGTCACTCCAGATAGAGATAGTCTTACCATGTCTTTTCATGTCAACTTTGGTTGTGCCTTCCCACCAAACCAAGGCAGTGCCTCCTAGGCGTAGGCTTGCCAGCTGAATTTTTCTCTTGTCTGAATTGATGTTCTGTACTCTGCAATACACATCAATTTGTCTATTTCAATTGTCCAACTTTTCATCATTTAACTCTCCATCATATATAGGCAAGTCAAATTTAACATCTAGCTTGATCAAAGATGCTTTCTCATTATGCACAGGGCTATTAGGAGGTGTGAGGAAGTTTTCCTCTTTCCCTTTTCCTTTTGAGTGGTCATGGGAATGAGACTCATCTTCTTCTTTGTCTTGTTTAGAACCTGATGAATCTTCATCCTTATGCTTTCTAAATTACCTATAGATTTCTTCTACCATAGACTTTATAGCTAGGAAACATTCTATGAATTGAGGGTCTGGCCCCACAGAACCTTCCTCTGACATTGTCTTCCGAGGATAGACTCTCCCAATCTCAGGATTAGTTTCAACCAACTCTCCTTCTCCTAATTTGAGCTTTGATCTAGTGAGCATTCAACAGCTAAACCAACACAAGCTTGTCTAACCTTACAACCTAAAGCTCTGATACCACTTGATCTGATAATCACCCTATGAGTGACCTCAGTTAAATATTTATTAAATGAAGGTATTACAAACTCATATGTTGGTGTGTACGTCTATGTTATTTAAGAAACGGATCAATCAGAATGCAAATACACAGACACTTGAAATGGAAAACAACAGAGCAATACAGTAAGCAAATACAAGAACACAAGAAATTAATAAGGATTTCACCCTATCCTCCAAGGCTACATCTCCAATCCAGCTCTCAGTGGTGACCTTCTTTTATTGTGTCTTGAAGTAGAGAATTACAATGAAGGAGCTCAATATGAGTCTCCCAAAACAGATTGGCTTGGCAGGGTGGTTCTTGGATTCCCCAAGCCATTAGAGTACACATACTCTTTTCCTTGCCAGCTCTTTGATCTCTTTGGTCTGACAGATCCTCTAAGGGATGGCTCGAGTCTCTCAAGCTCTCTGGTGCTCGACACTACCTTTGGTCAGCTCGACTCTCTGTCTTTTTACTGCTTTTTGCTTCACTAATTCTTCTCTTCTCTATCTTCTGTCTTCAGTGTTCCTCTCCCCAGTCCTTTCTATTCTCTTTTCATGGCTTTAAAACCATTTGAGCTCATGGCGGTTTGATTCCTCTTCCCCTTCGTTGATTCGCATGTTACAGCTTTGCTTGGAGTTCCCTGTTTCAACGTCATCATCGGGCTCATAAGGAGTGGCCACTTGTCCTCCTGCAAACTGCGCCAACCTGCTTTGTTGGTTCAATTCTTCAATTACGTCATGGAATGAGTCTCCACCACCTTGGCAGTCAAAGCGGACCTTAGATTCTTCTAAATCGTGGCTTATTCCCTCGTTAAATCCAGTCTTACCGTCGGGCGCGATATCATCCGTCAAATCTGGATCCCCCATATCCAACGCCATCCGCTCATTTTGCACGGTGGACTTGCTCATCCGTTAGTGCACAATGAGCAGCAATTTTCTCTCTCCTCCGCTTGCCACGCATCAGGTACTAGGTGGAATCGCTCCGCTTTCACCAAAACTACTTACTGCCCATGGATGCCTCTGATCAATACCATCGGTTTTTGGAGCGGATCCCACCTTTCCCTTTGGCCTTTTTCCCCACAGTTTTCCTGGCTCCCATGCAACCGAACACTCGGGGCCCCTCATTTTCGAAGATTTTCACCTAGGGATGCGCGATTAGTGCTAATCGCACATCAAAAACTCCTTTTGTTTCCTGATCTGGGCTTTCTAGGGGCTAATTTCACCTCCCGCACAGTCTCCATGGGCCTCAGTGAGCGCGCCTTGATCGAGGTCCTCGTCATTCCATGCTGGCTGCCAACCACCACTGGTTCAGAGGTGTCTTTGATCGTTGCTCTTAATTCTTTGAATTCTGTCCCAAACTGGTACAACCATGGCTCTGTTAATCATTCTTTATGGATCCAATTCGGATCAGGTTTTAACATCAAAATGAGTGAGGGTCAATGCATCTTGTCTAAGTATTGTATTAGAGTAGTCTTGGTTGCAATCTTGTAATGTGATGACCTTCAAAGATCAATGTACTTGTCCTCATCTTCTTGGTATTCATCATTGAAGTCTCCCTACTAAATGTAGTCAAACATATCACCCCAACTCATGGAATTTTTGTTAATTTTGTAAGAAGTGTGAGAAAAGAGAGTTGAATTTGGATTATTTTCTTCATCCTCCAAAGGGTCAACCACCTTTGGTTTCCTTTTGGTTTTCTTAAGAGGCATTTTGGAATGTAAAACAAATTTTAAAACTTGGCTTAGATTAAAATTATTTTAATAAAAAAATAACCAATAGTAGGGATCTCATCCAAGGTCATCAAGATATTTAAGTTGCCAATAGTTCACACCCCAACCATACACCATTGGTTGGTTGATCCATGAACCATAAATCCATGTTAGTTAGTGGTGTCATTTTTCCTACTTCATCAAGACCTTCAAAGATGAGGTACTGTGTGATGTTTCCCCACTCGAAGTTTGTGATGTTATTTTAGGACAACCTTGTATGTGGAAAAGCTATGTTGATTATAAGTCTCAACCCCGTAGTGTCATTGTTACTCTGGGGGATCATCTCTATAGGATACAAAAGGTAGTTCTAACTACTTTGATTTGATTGATCTCAACAAAACAATGCAAGAAGGTAGTCTCTCATACTTCCAACTTTGTCCTCTCCACTATTCAGTTAGAAGGTGAATAATAGGTCATTGCAACCACCATAGCTTCAATACAATCTCTCTCTATAGAACACAAGCATATGGACAAGCTTGTATAAGGGGCCAAAGATATAGTCACTTCACCTACAAAGGTGCCTCTACACTTCCAAGTCACATATCCACTTACATAGGACAACAACCTTCCATATGTTCAACATGGCTACAACAAAGCTTTTTACAACTCTATTATATCTTTCCAAACATGTTCAAGGTTTCAGACAGTAATCCCCATAGATGCCACTTTTTTTACTGCGTCTTCACCAACAAAGACCTCGATTGCTCACTTCAAAGTTTATTGAGCATCCAAATTTGTTGAATGGTTCCAACACTTCCAACAAGAGACTCATGATGTTTCCATGTAAGTTTAAGGCTACAACTGATCAGATTATGGACACCAAGTTGAAGGGTACTCACTAGCAAAATGTACAACTCTATCGAGTGGTTAAAGCAAGGCAACTTCTTAACCAAGGAAACTGGTTCTCCAAGAACCAAGTTCAACTGAAATTTCCCCATCTGATAAGGGAACTTGATGTAATGGGGACAATTTCTTCCTTTGGTAGGAGGATTGTCCTAGGTGGATGATAATTATTGCAGTGAATAATTTCTTTTCTACCAATGTTTGTTTACAACATGTGGTTTTGGTAAAACCATGGATGGTATTTGTAATATGCATGATAACAAACAAAATGAATGACAATAGTGAAGTGAGAATGATTTAGTTTTTACGATCGTAATTTATGATATTCACCCATGGATTTTGTAAACCACGGTATTTGAAATTTAAAAGGGCATGACTCTTGGTGAAAAAGGCACCCATAAAAATTATAAATATAGGATTTCACCGCCAAGCAAACCATGTTTTTCCTCATAATGTAGTCTCATGGTATATTACCAATTCAATAAAAATATTTGAGTTATTTTTATTTTGTTTTTACGAAATATTTATCTTATGCATTGTGACATATTCCTTTGTCATTCATCAAGCTTCATTTCACAACTTGGATCACACCAACATTAATGCATAGGATCTCATGAGAACTTTGTAGTTAAGTGTGCTTGGAGTAGAGTAGTATTGGGATTGGTGACATGTTGGGAAATTTTAGTTTTTATTATTTTGTCACTCTTTAATTCTCATTCCTCCGAGTAGTATTGGGATGGGTGACATGTTGGGAATTTTTAGTTTTTATTCTTTTGTCACTCTTTAATTCTCATTCCTCTGATGATCTGGATCATTCACTTCTTGTAAGGTCCTATCCTCATTGTATTTTTCCTCATTTGACCATTTGATGGTTTATTTTTTGTCATTTTTTGAGTTTTAGTGGAATTTGATGTTCGCTAATTCAATGAAAGTGCCATCAAAGGGTGTCCAAGAGCCCTATATCTTTTAAATAAATTCCTCTTCCTTAAGCCACTCAAAATTCATCTTCAAAGGGCCTAATGGATTTTATTATGTAAGGATCACCTATAATGGCACTAGGTTGTGATTGGAATCTCCACCAACAGAGACCCATTTAAGAATCCTAAGATCCTCCTCTATGGAGTCTTCTAAACATAGGAAATTATCTAAGTTTTTTGCAATTCTAGATTCACCAATCCTTTGGTTTGTTTAGCTTGGAATAACCCTGGATTTATTTATATCTAGGAGTCCTACTTGTTCCATTAAATTCCTGATGAATAACTCAAATAGACTGTTCACTTGGGTATTTTATCATTATATGTTGGCTGAACCAAGGGAGAAATTTAGATCTCCTCCAAGTACCAACAATCCACCATGGAGCCATCAACTATTGAATAAATGTTACTAGTATTCATTTCTACTATAGGCCATACAAAATTTAGATAGTTCAACTCTTTCCTGAATTCCAAAGATAATAGGGAGGTCCCTAGCCTCTATGCAAGAATCCAAAAATTTAGATAAAGAAAAAGATTCCATTTTCCATCATGTAACTAGCCCCCTAAACTATCCATAAGGCATCAATTTTTTTTAATTCCCATTCATTTAAAATCTTGGAGAGACCTTGAGTCACCTTTCCCCATATGTCACAAGTTATTGTAGGAACATTACAAAAAGGATATGTGTTTATATAAAACCTTTTAGGACCAATTTCTTGGAGGGATTGACTAGTCCTCTATAATTGAAGGTTAAAAAAAACTAGTTTGAGCTATCCTTAGGATCTATTCCTCTAAGGGCCCCGATCGGATATTGTTATTAACCACTTTTGAATTCAAATTTGTCTGGTTCATGAGATAAGGAGAGAAAATATTTCCTCCTTCTCTATCCTACTTTGGAATTTTTTTATTCGAATAATCCCACATGTCCCTCCATTCCATTATTGAAAATACCATGTTCCTTATTTCTAAGCCTAAGATTATGCTTTTTTTATCTTACAAGGGAGGGATTTATTTGGGTTTTTGGCTCTAAAAGCTTATCTAAGGGGAGGATAGAGAGAGATATAGAAGCTTGGTCTCAAAAGAGGAAGTCTCTACTAACCCATCCATGGAATGAGAGGTGTTTTGGGATTTTTGAGATACTATATAGACTAGAGAGCAAATCGCAATGATGATTCACCAAGGAGTGGTATTGATATGTATTGGATAATTATATTGTTTTCATCCATATCAAATATTTTAGAGTGGAAAAACTGGAGGAATAAGCTCTCAAAACCATTTTTACCGACAGGTCCCAATTTGGAAAAATAGGGTTTGAAACCTTTCGGGAGCATTTTGAGGCATCAAATGACATTTTTTGGGGGTAAATATTTGTTACTCTAGCACAAAACATTTTTTTCCTATTCTACACATAGATACCTTTTCAATAATGCAAGAATCATGTCAATCAGAATCTATATGTGAAAGTTATGCCACTCAGAAGTTGACCTTCTTGTTTTCACCACCATAATTCGAGAGGATGCCACGTCAACCCCATTATTCATGGAAATGTGGCTATCCACGTTATTATGATGTAAAAGACTCTAGAAGATTCTATATTATAACTTTGGTTAAGAGTTGACATAGTCAAACCTAACCACTAGTGGGTTATTGGGATGTGTTATAATGGGGCTCTAAGGAAAAGGGGTTCCATTCTTTAGAGTGTATTTGTTCCATAGCTTAGGAAAAATAGCCAAAAGGGATAGGAGATAGAGCACACAGATAATATTTGTCCATTGTAGTAGCCCACTGGCCATAGGACATACTTCTTTTTATTAGCAGCCATATTTTGTTATGTAACTAGCTCACAAATAGATAGATCAACTACTTAAAATTTATCCTCTTCGAGGGGAAAACCTCCTTTGAATTACATAAATTAACAATTGTTGGATGATACAAATGAAAATACATCCTTTATATATATAGGAGTCTAAAGGTTCACAATATGATCAAAGCCTACATAACAATAATAATGTAAGGGCACAATAATAACAATAGTGGGCTTCTATGGGGCAAAATAATAAAAATATGGGGACTACATGGGCACAACAATAACAATAAGGGGCTACACTAAAAATAACAATAAGAGGATACACTAGTATTATAGGAACCTAACATTCCCCTCTCCAAAAAAGTATTTTCCTCAACGCTTGAGTAGTTCCAGATGCTTCTGTACAAAATTCTCATCCTCCCCCATGGAATCTTCAGCGGGTAAGTTCTTCCACTTGATGAGATACTCTAAAATTGATCGATTTCGTAGTTGTTGGGTTCTTGTTTCTGTAACTGATTTAGGTTCCAATATGATTTTTCCTTCCTCGTAAAGTTTTAGTAATATTGTTTGAACTGGGAGCTTGTCATCTATAACCTTCTTTAAGCATGAAACATGGAAAACTGGCTGCAATCAGGAAGATGCAGGAAGCTCCAATTTATATGTCATAGTACCGATCTTTTAACACCTTGTAAGGACCATAGTACTTTGGTGATAGTTTATTATCCTTATTAGATTGCTTGAGGGACATTTGTTTTTATGGTTGTAGCTATAAAAATACCTAGTCGCCTAGATAAAAAATCCTTTTGTTGCGATGTTGATTGTCCTGTTGTTTCATTCGATTTTATGCCAAAGATAGGTTATCCTTTAAGAGTTGGAGAAATTGTTGTTGATGCTGGATGTGTTCTTCTACATCTTGAACCTTAGAATTTTATATTAAAGATGATGTGATGGACAGTGGATGATATCCATAAAGTGCCATAAATGGGATCATTTTTGCTGTAGTATGGAAGGAAGTGTTATACCATAATTCAGCCAGAGGGAGAGGTGTGAAATTCCAAAAGAACATTTTTTTGAGTTGGGAATTCTTACAAAGATATAAGTGATATTTGTACCATAATGAATCATTTTTCCAGCTAAATGTATGAGATGTACTCAGATCTTGCTGTAAATTTTGAAAGAGTGTCCACACTTCTTCACCATTCTTCCATTCATCCCTTGCTTCGGTTATCCAATCTGGTTGGATAATAAAAATGGCACAAATAAATGCTTCCACATCCTCATCCTTTCTTAAGAGTGCATCTCCAACAACATTTTTCTTCCCTTTTTTGTAGATGATTTCAAAGTCATAACCCAACATCTTTGTAACCCATTTTTGTTGCTCTTTTGAAGATAATATTTGTTCCAAAAAGTATTTAAGGCTATCATGATCTAGTTTTAGCTTGAAGTGTCTTCCCATTAGGTAAGGTCTCCATTGCTTTAGTGCATGTAGTATTTCCAACATTTCCTTCCCATATATTAGTTTGTGTAAATACTTTCCTTTGATTGGGTGAATTTCAAAAGCAATGGGTCTTCCTTCTTGCATTAAAACAACACTAGTTCCATTTCCTGGGGCATCACATTCCATAATAAAGGTTTTTGTGAAGCTTGGCGTAGCTAAGACCTATGCTTGGCACATTTCCTCTTTAATATGTTCAAAGGCCTTGGTTGCTTCTAGAGTCCAAGAAAATGCAATTTTCTTCAGTAATGTTGTTAGAGGTGTTATTATTCTCCCACAATTCTTAACAAACTTGCGATAATACCTTGTCAACCCAAAAGAATCCTCAAAGATGCTTTTTGGTTGTAGGGATTTTCCATTCCTTAATCGCTTTGATTTTGTTAGGGTCTACCTTAACACCCTCATGCGATACAATATGACCCAGATATTCGACCTCCTATACTCCAAAGAATCATTTGGATTTTTTTGCATATAATTGTTTCTCCTCCAATAGTTTGAAAACCTTGTCAACATGTTGAATATGATCCTTCCAAGACTTGATGTAGATTAGTATATCATCAAAAAATACTAACACAATTTTTTTAGGAAGGGTTTGAAAATGGAATTCATCAAACCTTGAAATGTGGAAGGTGCATTCGTAAGGCCAAAAGGCATGACCAAAAATTCATAATGACCCTCATGATTTCTAAATGTTGTTTTTGAAATGTCTTCAGTCTTCATTCTAATTTGATGATATCCTGAATGAAGATCCAACTTGGTGAAGTAAGTTGCTCCATGTAATTCATCCAACAATTCATCAACGAAAGGAATGGGAAATTTATCTTTAATAGTGAGCTTGTTGAGTTCCATATAATCCAGACACGAGCCATGATCCATCCTTCTTGTGCACCAATACTACTGGAGCAGAGAAAGAACTTTGACTAGATTGAATTATAACAGCCTCTAGCATTTTTGCAACCATACGTTCAATTTCACTCTTTTGGGCATAAGGATATCTGTAAGGCCTCAAGTTTGGAGGAATACTTCCTAGAATCAAATGAATAGCATGATCATGATCATGAATAGGTGGAAATCCTTTGCGAGTATCAAATACCTTGGAATGATTTTCCAAGACTTTTTTGAGATCTAGAGAAATAGATGATTCTGATGTTTGAACCTCTAGTGAGCAGAATTGTGCAATTACGCCCTGTTGTTCTTTCTTTAGAAGCCTTGTCATGACATTAGAGCTGATTATCTTTCATGGTTTCCCTTCGATACCCTTTATTTCAAATTCCTTCCCTTCCAAAAAAAAAATAAAGAAAAATTCTTAAAAATTAAAAGCTATTGTACCCAAAGATTGTAACCATTGGACTCCCAGTACAACATCAATACCCCTCATTGGAATGGAAAGCATTGGACTATTCAATACATATTCCCCCATGGTTAGATTATTATTATGGCACTTTATAGAACAATTTATAGTTCCTCCATTTTTAACCATCACTTGACACTCTGGTGTTGGATATAGGAAGCAATTCAATTCCTTGGATATCTTACAATGATTAAAATTATGGGTACTACCTGAATCAATCAACACTATTACCTTTTTCTTCTTGATTCATCCTTTTATATTGAGAGTTTGAGCAGTGGTAATTCCTGCCAATGCATTACAAGATATGGTCGGATTCATTATTCTTTATACAGGGTTTATTCCTTATATATATCCTCTTCTTTTTACGTTTCTTGTTCATTTTCTTCCTCCTTTTCACAATCTATGTAGAATAATTTATTCTCGGCACACTTATGACCTTTAGTGTATTTCTATCACAACTGTAATAAAGAACTTTTCTCTTTTTTATTCCAATTATTGTGGTGTCAACCTTATAGGTTTTAGAAGGCTAGGAGCAATACTTACATCTTTGTAGTTGTGAGTGGTAGACTTCCTTGTTGCTATAATTTTGCTTTCAACTTTTCTTGCCACCTTGAATGCCTTCTCCAATGAATCAGGTTCCTAAAGGTGAACATCATGTTGGATGTTATCCTTTAAATTCCCTATGAATATATCAATCCTATGCTCCTCTAGAATATCATTTACCCTTATATTCAATTTTTTTAAGTCCTCAATGTTCTTTGCCATTGAACCCTTTTGTTTGAGATATATCAATTGGCTAAACAAGGTGTTGTTCTTTGTATCCTCAAAATGTGCTATCATTTCTTGTGTAAAATTTGACCAAGTGACAAGTTGTTTATGAGAACAAAGTCATCGATACCATACAAACTTTGTTTTAAATATAAATATGCAATGCATACTTTTTGTGTGTTTGACATATCATGTAGATCAAATAATTTCTCCATCTGTAGTATACATGTTACCAGATCCTTGCCATCAAACTTCCTCATATTGATCTTTGGAATGTGGTTAGTCTTCAATCCACTATGTGAGTCTCTAAAATCATAATTTATATTCCTTTTATCCTCTTCATGATTTTCGTGGATTACCTTGTCACTAGTAAGAAGCTTTTCTTGTAGCAATTTGGTCAAATCTTCCTTCAAACCCTCTAGCTCCCTTTTCAAATCTATTTTTAAACCATCCTTCAAACCTTCCAGGTCCCTTTTCAAATATGTTTTTAAAACATCCTTTAAACCTTCCATCTTTACATTCATAATTTCTTCCATGTCGGATTTCAAACCATCCATCTTAGCTTCCAATTCGTTTTTGGTTACTCTTTGTGAGAGTGAAATTTGTTGCACTTGATCTCACAATTTTGATATACCATGTTGCATGTCTTCCTCTTCTTCATGTGTCATAGAAGAGATTGATGGTTGCTTACTAGGTGTGTCCATTTTTTTGTTTTGAGGAAATTTGAAATCAAATAATGATATCTATGTTTCACTATGCCCTCTGAATATCTTCAAACTGATTTTTCAAACAAAAGTTATGCAAATTTTTAAAAATACACACCTTTTTCTTGCTTTTTAGGCGCAAGATATTGCAATTGTTGTATCTCTGTAATTGTGAATCTACAAGATCTAAAATTCCTTCCTCTAGTATCCATCTAAGTCTTCTTTCCAACCCAACAAGTGAATTCAATATTGGATTCTTCAAGAAAGTGTTATGCCCAATCTCCCACGATGACCTAATTATAGACTAGTTCAATAGAGCAAAATTGTACGGAGTGCCACATGTCACTATTTCGACCTTTGGCCTTAAAAATGATAGCCAAAAAACTACAGTTCTTCCTATTTACTTCATTTTTTATGAAATTCAAATCTGATTCTCAGAGAGAAAGATATGATGACTTTCCCTAGGTCATGTGTTTGATATGGAATTTTGTAGCTTACAAAAAGCCTAACTTCCGCAGATAATATCTCTGAAACTATAGTGAGACAAGATCTGAAATTCATACACGAAGTTCACCAAGATTTCGGCTCCCAGTGGTTGTAATTTAAAGCTTTTTAAGCTTCGTAAAAACAAAGTTATAGTGAAAATTCCACAATGACTTATTTGAAGTAGTGAAACCCTAGAATCCAAAGTTTTGATACCAAATGTTATGCAACCAACTCAAAAATAGATAGATCAATGACTTAAAAATTATCCTCTTCGAGGGGGAAACCTACTTTAAATTACATAAATGAAAAATTATTGGATGGTACAAATGAAAAGGCATCCTTTCTATATATAAGAGTCTAAGGGGTCACAATATAATAAGAGTCTACATAACAATAATATTGTGTTGGGATAGGGTCCCCTAGGGTCAATTTTGGGGCAGAAATCCCAAGTTTTTGTTATGTAAAATGTAAAGTCTCCAAAAGTTGTGGACGTGGAGCACGTAGGTATTAAGTTTCATAAAGGTATTTTCCCTTCTTTTATCTAAGTTGTGTCGGCTTGTATAGACCTACTCATGGTCCCCGAACCATGGGATTGTATAAAAAGGAGAGCCTTAAACAGCCTAAGATAGAATATAGTAAATAGTTGATGTTGATGAATGTAATGGGTCATTAGAAGTGAAGAGCGAAGAGTCTTAGAGTAGAAGAGAGGCTCTGCAATTGTGTGTGCAGAGGCCTAGAGTAGAGTTCGCAGCTAAGTGCGCAGACCCCTGTAGTTGAGTGCGCAAGGTAGTCTTGAGTCTGTAAGCGGAACTGAAGTATCAATAAAGAGATTATTCCGGAAATATCTGTATTTTTCCTATTTACTTTTGTTATGAATGAATACGATTACGTTATGATGAATATTGGGTTTATGATTTAATATTGTATTGATGCGTGATTCTGCATGGTTTACATTGTTATATGAATGAAAGTAATAATATCTATATACGTGAAGAATATCTGAATACATGTAAAAGATATCAGACCCTTAAAGTTTATTTGGGTAATAATAGACTTAGGAGTAATTATAGATACGCGTAAGTGGTGGATTTACCTATTTAGGGTCCACGAAAGACAGCCGTAGACCTTCGCGAAGGTCTACAAGCTGGTAAGAGGGAGTTACATCGATAAGCCTTAAAGGGCTTATCGATCTGTGTGGAGTCAGATAAAGGGTATAAAAACAACATCATAACCATCTCTGGGTGTGGAAACTTGGTTCTGACATCCCCCCATACTACTTTGGGTGAGACTTCAATCTGCGCTCTATGAGTTGATGCCAAAAGGACCAGTAGTGTAGGGATTTATTTGGCAAATATAACTCTGAACCTGGGTCAGGACCCACTAAGCCAACAAATAGTTCTGTTGTCGGGACTGAGATCTGCATAAAGAGTTGTGTGATGTCACATCACTAGAATTCAACTAAGAAGGAAATTGAAGATTGGTTGGATAGAAAGATGACGAGACTCAGTATTGCAACAAGAATGTTGCAACTCCCAAAGCTAACGACTTTAATTATCAACCCAGGGTTCATACAAACTTAAGAGGTGTCGACACTATATGTGTGGTATACAATATGTTCTTCAGTTGCTGTCATGATGTAATGGAATGCATGTACTGAAGCCAAATCCTAAACTAATTGCATAAAATGAAATGTTTGAAATGGAACCTTAACCTATTGCAAGAAAGAAAGCACAAGGAAAGAGATGGAAATTCAATGCTAAATCACACCATTTCCTAATTAACTGCCAAGAAATTATGCTTTGCAATAATGCTAAATTATCACAGACCAAATGCTACTATCTAAGCATGGAAGTAAGAAGCATCAAATATCACTAATGTGCAAGTAAAGGGACTGAAATAAATCTATTTTTGTCTTTTTGTCTTTTCATGCAAAATCAAGTATGCAAACTAATTTCCTTTAGTGATGTGGCAAGTGAATTAAGGATGCTGGAGGTTGGATGGAAGGGTTAGGAGATGGTTGGATGGTGTGGGAGATCCTTGGGAGGCTTTTGTTAAATTCCTAGAGTTTTTTTCTCAATTCGGTCTCAAAACAGGCCATTTCAGGAAAACCTACAGGATGTACTAGAAACCTACATGATGATCTTGTAGGAATTACAGTGAACCTATAGGATACAACCGAGAGAAAAATGGAAGGTGTTGGAGGTGATGGAAGGCTTAGGGAAGGTGGTATATGGGTGGAATGGAGTGAGAAAATTCCTAGGATCACTCAAAACTCAAAACCAAAGTTGGGAGATGGATGGATTTGCTCAAAAAGCTTAGAGAAGTTTCCTTGTGAAATGATGAAATTGACGAGGGTTTAATGACCAAGAAAATCAAATCCAAATTGGATGGGACAATTTTTTTATTAACTAGGATGTCTTAGGTCCCTATTCCAATTGGAATCACTCAAAAAGACTTCTGTTAACCCATTCTAAAAAAATAAAAAACCATTACTAGTCGAAAATCTAGAAATTCGAGAACTAGTGAGCTAGTAAATCAAAAAAATGCCTATCCAAATCAAGTGCAAATGCATTGGGGTAATTTTTTTTATTAATTAGAATGATTTTTTATCTAATTCAAGTGGAATTAAGTCGATTGAAGCTCATTAGCATGCTCTAAAAAATAACAGAAATTTATTGTTCTTTGCTAAAAAGGAGGTCCAACAATCTAGATTTGGGAGTGAAAGGCTAATCCAGGCAACTCAATGATTATTATGAACTTCAAAAGCTTTTCCAAGGATTAAATAATGCTTGTGATTCTGCAAAAGAACTTATATAAACCATTTGACTCAATCCTACAACAATAAATCATTAATACTAAATGCAAAAATAGAAAGAAATAAAAACTAGAGATGCATGTGAATAAGCAATGAAAAGAAGCCCCAAGAGTTAGCTCAATCAGTCAAGTTGGGGCCTCACTGTTTGGGAGGTCACAGGGTCAATTTTGGAAAGCTCTTGGGGTTAGGTCTTGTTATAGGCCAAGCGGCGTCAGCCCTAGATTTTCCCATGGACGTAGCGCCACTCGCTGACTGAAGGTGTCCATGAACCACATCATAAAAAAAACTAAGCAATGAAAAGAAGGAAAGAAAATGATACAAAAAGGCTTTGAGGTTCCTGGGATGGTCAAGCCCAAGGAAACTCAAATACTTATGGAGGAGAACAAGATATAGAAGCTAAACATAACACCAATCTTCATTATTTTCATCAATAGAATTACATCAGTGCAATAAAATACAATGGAGTTGTAAGAATACAAGCTATCTCCACAATAACACTAACGAAAAATCTCTCTCTAGAGGAAAATTCGACTTGGTACTTATACAAAATGATTAGGAATCATTCCCCATGAATGGAGGAAGCTTTCCCCACCAAAATCCCTTGATTAGTGGATCTAGTCCCCAATATTAGGAATTTGCATTAAATGGCAGGGAACACATTCCTAGATTTTCTCAATCATTGGAGTTCCACAATTTGTGCCATAATTCCATAATATATTGTTGACTTATTATTTATTATTAATCCTCCAGTAGTAGGGAACAAGTCCCTAAATTATCTCCTCCTCTAACTCTTCATAATTTGCCCAATATTCTCATAAGATTCCACAAAAATAAATAATAATAGGCACAAATATTCAATTATTCATAAACCTTCCTAATGAATATATTAGAGTTAAAAATAAATTATCTAATGCAAAAAGAGAGGTTTAATGTGCTGAAGGATGGTCATAGGCCTTTATTTATGTTTTAATTTAGAGGCATGGTCCTTAATTTATGTGTAATTTAGAGGCTCATCATACCCCCCTCCAGAAAGTGTTGCTCATCCTCTGAGCAAATTAGTGACCTCATTGTGCCTCATCCATGGCCCTGGTGGCCTCTCTCTTGTGCATTAAGAATCTTGGCTATAAGTTCTGCAAGGACAAGCCAAAAAATATATTTGTGCAAAGAAAAATCCTCGTTCCTTGAGACCATTAGTTTGCCTTCTTCCCCTTATTCAAGATGGTTCTTGATTATTTGTTTCAGTTTGACAAGGTCTTCCACACCCTTATCAACATTCTGTTAGCTTGTTCCACTATTTATTTGCCTTAGGACTGCCTCCTATAGGATTTATGGGTCACTGTAATTCCTATAGGATCATCCTGTAGAAAACACAGTCCCTTTGTAAACTAAAGTAAAGGAGTGGAAAAAATGACATGAATTGGGGAGGAATGAATGGTAATGAGTAGTAAAATAAAAATGTGAGTGATAGGGGTCTCTTTGTGATCCTCCTTTGCTCTTTGACCCTCCTTCTTGCTGACCTGCAAATGGAAATTTCATGAAAATGGAGAGGATGCTCTCTTTGTTTTTTTTGTTTTTCCCAAGAATGAAATGGGATGGATGAATGATGAATAGATAGTGAATATGAAGTGGATGGAGGGCTTGGAGTGTTGTGGTGACCTTGGCCTTTGCGAAAATTTCTTCTTTTAACTGTTGTCCTCATTCCTTGAAATTGTCACCCTTCATAATTTGACTTTTCAACATTGCATGAGTGAAGGAGTGAGTTGCAATTAACTAGCTGAAGGCGATTAAGACTGCTAACCAATCCTTAGCTTATAAAACCTCATCTCTCACCCATTGACAACACATTTCTAATTATAATATGCCTACGAAAAGAGGTCAAGAATATTGCATACCTGTACCTAGCTGATGGTTATTGGAGAGACACGCATGCTGCTACTGAGTTGATGTTGATGTGAAGGTGTTGGATGGTGATGTTGATGATCCTAATGCTACTGCTAAGCTCTGGAGAAGCTTCTTTGGCCTCTGGATCTCCTTTAAAATTGCTCACTGTCAATCCTATAGGTGTTGTTCTGTATCCTGTAGGTTTACAGGACAATGACTTGTTTTGTCCATATCTCCCAAACGGTAGACTGGATTAAGCCGAAACTTTTTGAGCATGTTTCCATCATCATTATGCACCTCCCCATAAAAATATTTTTGTAAATGGGTGCACGGATCTCGAGACAAACTAAAAATGGTTGAAGGTGATGGAGACCAATTTCTTGGAAACCATGCACTGGAATTTGTTGAAATTGCTTAGGCATGTTACCATCATCCATATGCATCTACCCATGTAACATCTTTTTAAATGGATGCAAGGATATTGAGAAAATGCAAAAATTACTGAAGGTGATGGAGGCCAATTTCTTGGAAATCGTGCATTGGAATTTGTTGAAATTTATTGAGCATGTTACCATCATCCATATGCATCTCCCCCTGAAACAGATTGGCAAATGGATGCATGGTTTTCAAGTTATGGCAAAAACGAATTTATGCTCTATGTATTTTTGTATCCTGTAGTAAAACAAAGCATCCTGTAGTTTTTTAGGACAAGAAGGAAAATGAGTGGTAGAAGCTTGAGAATCATGGGTGGATGGTGAAAATAGATGAGGGTGATGGATTGGCATGGCCTTGGTCTTGTTGGAGCATTTAAGCGAAGTAGGAGAAAGTCAAAATTTGACTTCTTTTGACTAGGCTTGACCAATTTTCCTTTTGGTACGAATTTGTTTTGTTGCTTGTAGATGTTGGAGAGTACATACATGCATGGAGCAAGGACTATTTTATTTTTTTCTCTTTTTTTTCTTCTTCTAGGCCTACTAGCCGCCGCAATGAGGGTTTCAACTAGTAGGTCTGCCTAGGCGCCTCAAAGGAGGTTTTTGCTTCTCTTTTTTCTTTTTTTTTCCCAACCCATTGACTGCCTCATGGAGGTTTTCAATCAATGAGCCAATCTGAGGCGTCTCCAAGGAGATTTTCACCTTAGATTTTTATTTTTTCTCTCTCTCTTTTTTTTTACCCTACCCTACTTGAAAAACAAAATCAATTTCAAGTATAAGAATACTTCCAATGGAGCCATGTGCACATCAAGATGACAGACAAAATGATGTGGAGGCTTGAAATGTATGCTTTGAGATGTACTTAGATTTCAGAGACAAAATAATTTGACTTTGAAAGGATCAAGCATAGTT
The DNA here is from genome assembly GCA_000404065.3 of Pinus taeda. NCBI lineage: Eukaryota > Viridiplantae > Streptophyta > Pinopsida > Pinales > Pinaceae > Pinus > Pinus taeda. The sequence goes on along the minus strand of APFE031418349.1, from coordinate 210,221 downwards.
GAGGAAGAGAGTGATGCTGCAACTTAGTGACTGTATGGAACCATATTTCAATATAGTTGTGATGCCTCTGGTCCACTTGCTGATTTAGATCATCTTGTATTTCTTCTTCTACCATGACCTTTAAGTCTTCCTCTTTTTGTTGATTTATCTCTTGAATACATGGAGGATTTGCTGGTAACCATGAGGGAGCTTTCTCACTCTCTGATATTGTTGTCTGCTCTTCATCAAATGCAGCCCATGGTTCTTTGATCTTATCTTTTGAGTCTGCTTCTTCTGGATGTGGTCCTTCAATGATATCAATATAATCTCTTTTTTGCAATACTCTTCCTAAGCTATGGTGAATACCATTGAGCTCAAGAGGAGTTGTTCGTAAGTGTTGTGCCTCAACATTGTAAGTGGGTTGAGCTATTTCAATGTGTGGGTTTGGAAATGGTGGTACAGTTAGTTGAGTGGGAGTGTATATGTGAGATGGATGTGGATGAGGTTGTGGTTGTGGTGGAGTTGAATGGTAAGGATAACATGGAGCTTGGTATAGAGGATATTGAGGAAAATACTGAGGATATTGTGGATGGCTCCCTTAAGTTCCTTGCCAACCTTGTTGCCAAGATTAGTTTTGGGGTTGAGATCGCCAATGTTGCCAAGGAAAGGGTGTGTTCCAATTACTTTGGGGTACATATGCATAACCTTGAAATTGTGAATTAGGCTCTTGCATCATATTCGACTGAATATGTTTCCATGGTTCTCTTGGAGCTACATAACATTGATGCATTGGCAATTGACTTTCTCCATTATCCTCTTGGTGAACTTTCTTCAACCTTGGTAATGATGGCCAATGTTTAACATCATGTGATTCTGCAACACAAATATCAGAATTTTCTTTTCCTTCATCTTGCATTCTTAACATTTCTACTTGTTTTGTTAGATTGCTAAGAATTTCTGTTTTAAAATCATCAAACAAATTTCCAAGTTTAGCTTGACTTACTGATCTTGATGTTGATTTACCTACCCTTGCTTTTCTTCTTGATATGTGTTTGCATGTTTCAAAAGTTTCCTCAAATGATAATTTATATACATCACCTCTACTCATGAGATTAAGGATATCAATCCATTCATCCCTAATTGTTCTAAGTAAGAGGGTTTTTAGTGTGTCGGATCCTAAATGGTGTAGCTTTGCCCTCTTAGCATTACACACGAACCTCTCTATTAGATCCTCAAGGCCCTCATCTTCTCTTTGATTCGTTCTAAAGATTTATTCCTTAAGATCATGATCTTTATATTTTTCTAGAAATACCTTTTACATATCATTCCATGATCTTATTAAATTAGCCCCTAAATTCATGAACCATTTAAGAGCTCTATCCTTCAATGTTGCCGCAAACAATCACAGTTTTTGAGTTTTTAATAAGTAAACATAAGATCTACAAACAATTTCAAATTCAAAGAGAAAGGTTTCCGGATCCTCTGACCTTAGACCTTGAAATTTTGGAAGAAAATATGGAGGGATGATCTTCATATGCACACTACCATCAGTATCTTGAATGGGAAATCCGAGAGGATCTTCCTCATTGTTATCATCTCCATCCATTTCTTCTACATACTTTGTCATATTCTTCTTCTACCTGCAAAAGTGAATGGTGATATGGCTCTTACTGCACCATGTGATAAAATGGGGGGGTGAGTTGGTGTTGAAGAAATTTTGTTTTTGTTTTTATGATTGAATGAAATCTATAATGCAATGCATTTTTCTACTTTGAATTTAAATATGCCTAATGAAAATATTTTTTGTTTTTGCAAAAATTAAAAAGAAATGAATCAACTAGGGAAGAAAACAATGCATACTTTGACATCAATGCATAAATATGATGTGTTTTACAACATCATATAATAAACTAAAGGATCGAATGGGATAAAGCCACTAATTGTGGAAGAATATCAACACAGATTTAGATGTGTGCCAGGTGCATATTCTGTCAATACATTATTCGAAATAGGCAGAGATGTATTCATGGGTAGAGGTATTGCTGCAAGAGATTTTGATTTAAAAAATGGGAAGGAAGAATTAGAAATTTTCTGATGAGAGGCAAATATTTCTTTGAACATCTATATGATATGAGAAGGGCTAATTGTTTCCTTTATTTTTAATCTGCAGAACTATTAAAAATAAATTAACTACATAAAACAAACTAACTAAATTAATTCTACTCCTATTCTAACCATATACATGAAAATGACTAGGTATAGTCATATTTCCACTATAACCATTCTCTCATTTTTATTCCTGCATATATGTACAGTTTAAATGCTAGTAATAAAAATAGAAATCTTATTGAACTAAGAAAGTTAAATCTGAAATCAGAATGTACAACTATTGTTAGAAGCTTATTTGAAATCTTCTTCTCATGAAATTTTCTTTCCAATTGAGTACCAATTGGATCATAGAAATCTGGATGGATTTCTATTAAGGATTGGGAAATGTTCAAAGGAAGAGATAACAAGCCAGATTGTGGATATGAGCTTTTAAATTCAAAGGCCTGGAAGAAACTGTTAGTGTTATGTGTAAATGTTAAACTATTAACAATCTTCCATGAAGGAAAAGTTTCCAAATATTTTTCAAATGAATTAATGAAAAATGAGTGGACATCTTTCCTATGAAATGGAAAATTATTAGTTAAATTAAATTGCTGGCAGATTTCTAAAAATACATTCTCTTGTTGATATTGCCTTTGAGAAGATAGAAGCTTTTGATAAAACATTAGCATTGATTGAAATTGAAATAGCTTTTGATGCTTATGATTATAATATGAAACTTTGATTTTCCAATCGGGCAATGTATCAATTGAATGTTTGATAGTCAAGTGCTCAATATACCAATGTAATGTATCAAAAGTCTGCAAAATAAAATCTGAAAATAAATCTGATTTTATACAACATAAGTGAGGAAAGAAAAATAAAATGAAATCACTATCTGTACAACTAATGTTACAACACAATTGGGATTGTTTTGAAATAATTTCTCTTTCACAAGGATTGGCCAAAATTACGGAATTTGAGTAATTTTGAATTCCAACTTGTGAATTAGAAGGGGAATGATGATTATGAATAGGAATGAAGGCTTGATCATTGCAAATTTCAGATTCTAGATCATTCTTTTGTGTGCTCATGCTCTTTTGAAGAAGATTGCTTTGCTGCTCTAATTTTGGCATTTGTTCATCATGGAAAGATTCATAAATTGGTACAGTTGTTTGCATTTTATTATTTACTTTGCCTGCTACTTGCATTTGTTGATTTCCAATATGATTTTTTGAATTTAATGTAGAGAAACTTTCAGATTCCAATGCAGGTCTTTCTCCAAAATTGCTGCTATTGTCTTCTCGTATTTGATCAGAAATATTTTCCAAGCTTTGTGAAACCTCTTCATCACAATTTATTTCCACATCCAAATTGGATTTCTCATTTATATTGGAAGGGGATGGAACAAAGCTTGAAACAATTTCATATGGATCGGGAATAGGAGGAGTAGAATAATTATGTTCAAACCAACCTAGTGATTCTTCTTTCATAGGTTCATCTTTGACATTAAATCTTAAACAATTTAAATGAAATCGAATATTAAAATCTCTAACAGACTCATTTTCATTTCGTAGATATTCAATTTCATCACATACCTGATCATAATCATAGCGGTCAAATTTACAAACGAAAATTGTAACAAATTGATCCCAGCTGTGAATTGAGGCAACCGGAAGAGTCCTACACCAGTTTCTGGCTTCTGCCACGAATGTGAGAGTGAAAATTCCGCATAAGATGCCTTCATCAATTCCTTGAAAATCATAATTTGAAACATTCTGAATAAATTGAAGGACATGTTCAAAAGCAGAAGAATTTCTCTCGCCATTGAATTTTACCTGAGACAAGAGTCTTACCACTTTGGGTGGAGTATTGGAAGATGCACGTCCATGGATACAACTCCAAATTGGAAGTTTAAGAGGAGCCATCGTGATTAAAATAGAATGTTAAAATTGAAAAGACTCCAACAGACAACAAGTTTCAGGCCCTCCTTCTAGCACCATTATGTTGAAGGCTCGAAAATCATTGCAACAACATGGGGGAGACCACCCGGTCCGGACCTTGGTTAGCAGCTCCTTTTCCATTTGGAATGGTGGTTTCGACTGGTTCAACTAGGTCCAGTTACCTTCTCTCAATCTCCAATGGCTTCAAAATATGACTTTCATTCACCAATGGAAAAGAGCCATCAGATCGTCCTTCTAGCTGATCAGGCAAGAAAGTGATCCTTAAGTTGATTTAGGGCTCAGCCAATCCACTACTAAAGTTTGCCTCTTTGGGAAGAGGACTTACAAGAATGTAGAATTTACTCTAAATGCAAACTTGTTCTAAGATGCAAGCAAAAATAAACTATCTTAATCCTATCTCAATTAGGCAAATATAGATCTAACCTAACCAAGAGCAGGTATTTAAATATTGAGATTTAAATGTCTTGTTTATAATGAATATCAAGTTAATGAAATAGTTCAATTAACCGACATTATGGATACCAAACACATCCTATTGAGACCCTTTAACTGAAATAATCAATCAACAACACTCAGGAAGAAGTTCACAAAGTGATATTGATCAGTTAATCAGTAACTTGAATTCTTAGACAATAATATGCGGAAGAAGTTCACAACATATCACTATTTATTAATCCAACACTAAAAGACAGATTTATGAGTAAATAGTTACTCATGAATCAGAATTCATCCCATAAGAGCAGAGATAAATAACAACATAAAATAGAGGCAAATTACCCATACCAATAAAAGTGCACAAATATGTAAGCAAATTGACACCATTCTGTTATCATAAAATGAAACCAGCATTTAAAACAATAGTATTCGAAATACCAGTTTATTAAATCCATTTCTCCAGCTCCGGTCTCTAATAGTCCTTTACAATGACTGAGCTTCTGCTTTCAAAAGCAAAGCTACAAAAGTGCAAACTCTGTTCATTATACATAACTCAGGGTGTAAAAGAAAAACCTCAATAATCTCCAGATCTGAGATTCCACTCCTCCCACCTACAACTCTAAATCCCTATTACAAAAGTGCTTTTAGAATTCAAGAATTGCAGAGAAGAGCAGCCCCTATTACATTCTGCAATCTGTTATTTATAATATTTGCAAAGGAATTCTTGAGAGGAAAGTTTGTTGAAGAGAAATCTGTCCAATTCAATTTTATTCGCTCAAAATTTCAATCTTTAATTGCTGGAGCATTCTCATTGATTAATATCTTTTCTTCATATCTCTTCTACTGTTTTCCTGCAAAAAGAAATCAAAATGAATTAAAATGTAACAATAAAATCAAAATACCATTTCTGGCATTAAAACAAATCCAATCAGATTCTATTTAAATAAATAATTGTAAATAAAATATAAGTTCTTTATTGATGCCTGGGATGGTTTGGTTGGCCAAGGATATTGTTGATGAGCGAATCTGCAATTTAGAAGAGGATTGGGCAAATGAAAATGAAGAAAATAACTCAGAAATTTGATTTTGTTTTTAGAAATTCGAAGTTTGATCTTCTGCATGATTTTCGACCCAGTAAATGACCAAATCTGTTAGTGAAACCTCCTCAGAAATGTTCTCCTTGATTTTATCTTTCCAATGAGCCATCCTGGGCCTGATTTGGCCAAGTAAAACTCAATCTATGAGCTCCCAAAGTTTATGAGTCAAATCTAGTGTAAATCTGGAAATTCTGTTGCTGGGCTAAAAATCAGACTTTTAATTAAAAAATCTAATCCTGAATTAGTCTCTAATTAATTCTAATTTAATTGCTAATGATAAACTAAACTAATCATTTAACAAACTATTTATTAATTAATATTAATCTACTTAACTAACCTATTAAATATTTATAAACTAATTAATATCAACCTAAATAATAATTAAATTAATTATATATATTATCTATTAATTAATTAGTTTTAAAATTAATTTACAATTTTATAATATAAGTTAATATAACTTACATAAGCCTTTTAATGAATTTGACTAAACAAAAACAATCGTACGTGAGGATGGCTTTAAGGCAAAAGTCATGAATTGACTTCACATCGCGTCAGTGGGAGCATATCGCATCGGAGGAAAGTTAAGGTCGAGGATTTATAGAACTTGATTGTTGAGAATTTGCGATGCGATGGAGCAATCGTATTGTTAATTTTTTATTTTAATATTAAATCATTTTATGTTAACATTCTATTACCATTTCATTTATTCGTTAATGTATTTAACCATGAATTTAAATCAATTCGAAATAACCAACGTGAGAATGGCTTTAAATTAAAAGTCATGGTTTGACTTCTTCCTGCATCGCACAAATGCTTTGACTCCATATCGCATCGCATAAATGGTTGAGTCGGGTTGTATCAATTGAGGACCCAGATGCGATGGAGCAATCGCATTGAGACTTAAACACATGGTATTTTATTAAACTTTGGTTAGTTCTTGAAGAGCCATCGCATATCGGGGAATGAAGGTGATCGGGTTTTTTAAGATGTGCATGTTATTAGAATTGCGATGGTTGCGATATGCGATAATTTTTTTGTTTTTGTTTTTTATTTGTATAATATATATTTTATATATTAAATTTTATTTTAATTAATTTAATCATATTAATTTTATTTTAATTAAATTAATCAATAATTAATTTAATTAATCAAAATTTAATATTAGATATCAATTTTTATTTTTTATTATTTTTTTTGGTTTTATTTTAATGAAATTAGTTATGGAATTATCTAAACTATAGCCACTCCGAAAATAAATAAAAAGAATAAAAATAGTGTTTTTTAACCCAGACTAGATAAATGATGGGACTTCAAAGGAGTATCATTTTCAAACCAGTTGACCAAATGAGGTGAAACAAGCGTCAATGGGAAGCTTATAAAAAATTGATTTTTTTAAAAAGCAATCAAAATAAGAATCCAAAGAAAATGAAAAATTAATAAAAGCGTAGGATAATCAGCTAAATAAAATCCTAAAAGGTGCTTAGCTGAAATTTTTATAGAAAGGGTCCCCATTATTTGAAGTGAACAAGTCAAAAATGGGGGGGTTGTGTTTTACCACAACATGTTGCAAGGCAGATTTCATTGTCATCTTTTTCCATCTCCATTTCTACAATAAGATCTCACTCATGCTTTCATTCCCTTCAACAACTTTCTTCATGCATAATATAGGCAATTGATTCATGCTTTTCTAGTTTATGAAAATGTATCTTGTTGCATAGTTCTTTTTGGAAGACACACATGTTCTATGCAGAGCAGGTACTTTAGGAGGAGACGAAGACTTCATAACCAATAGCCACCTTCCACTTCATCCACCTTAGCCATCCCTTGTTTCACCACCACCCTCACTAGTTTTTCATTGAAATTCTCCTAGACACATTGAGCGAATCTAGCCATCTCCTATCTTGGATATTTACTCCTGAGTGCTCCTAGACCTTCTAACACTCCATTCCACCCATCACACACCTCTCCTAAGCTTCCCAACACCTCACAATTAGCTCTTGGTTATATCCTGTAGGTTTCCTATAATTCCTACAGGATCATCTTGTAGGTTTCTAGTACATCCTATAGGTTTTCCTGAGATTGCTTGTTTTGAGGCCGAATTGATGGGAAACCTCTAGGAAGTCACAAAAATTCTCCTAGGACCCCTCCACACCATCCAACCACTTCATAAACCTTCTAGCCATCCTCAAACACCTTCCATTCACCTATCACATCCACAAGAACAATTAGTTTGTATACTTGATTTTGCCTAGAAAACCAAAAAAGTGAAAACATATTTTTAGTTTCTTTTCTTGCACATTAGTATGGTTTGATGCTTTTTACTTATGCAACTTAGATAGTAGCATTTGTTTATTGTTGATTTAGCAATTCTGCTTAGCATATCTTTTTAAATGGTTAATTAGGGTATGGTGTGGTTTAGCATTACATGTTGGCCTTTTCCATTACTGCAGTAGAGTAACCCTCTTAGAGTATATTTTCCCTTCTTCCATCAAAGAATCAAGATTCTTCTGACTCTATAGAAGTCTGGCTTGGAACCCTAGTGGTCTCTCGCCAGCTGAACAGTGACAACAGGAAGAACCATCACTTTTACTTGTGCATACAACATTGTCACCTCCAAGTTTGTACGAACCTCGAGTTGATAAGTAAAGCTGGTATCCCAGGAGTTGTAGCATCCTTGCTGTAATACTGGCACTCATCAAAAGTCAACTAGGTCAGCACATCCACATGGCATGAGACACATCAAAAGCACATTTATCATTTGGTTGGATTCAATAAGTTCCACCAACAGAAGTTTTTTGAGCTCATTAAAATAGAAGAGTTCTATTTGTATTGAAATTTGTGTAAAACAAAAAATCCCTAGAGTTTCTCAATAGGTATCAAATAGGAATCTAAAATGATCGATTCTAGCCCCAAGTGGTAGCTTTTGTAATTAATGATAAGATGGATAGGTTGGTCTATAGATTGGTAGGTTTTTTTTTACTAAAGGGGGGTCAACAATGTGAAGGAGGCCACTCTTTGTATTTTTTTCCTCAGTCAATACATATGTTGCAACAACTTTGTTTTAATACCTAAGACTCATGTGTTTGGCTTTATGTTTTATGTTTTCTCATCATGTTCTTTATGCTTCTATGTTTCTATCAGTGTTCATGGCAATCTGATTACTTGGAATTCCCGACAAGTGCTCCAACTTCCTTCATTTGTTGTGTATGACTGTAAATGTTTATTTGATATTAGTTCTAAAGCAAGACATGCCTCACTTTCCATTAAGAATTGTTGTTTGTCAAAGATTTTCCTTTATCTGACTCCATGCCCAATGGTGGCAACCATCACATTCTCCTTTACTTGTAAAAACACATGAAAAAAGAAAACCAGAGTTAGCCATCTGAATTTTTGAGCTTATCATAGTCAAATTTTTAAGTATATTCAGAGAGCCCTCTCAGATTGGAAGGGCTAAATTCCTATCAAAAGTTGGTTAGAAATAGTTATGTTGGGTTGCAGGTTGACATAGCCCAACCCTTTCTAGCCCAATGATAACAATGTTTATCCACTGACACCAACCAAATTGTTTGTTTTTCTTTTTAGGGAACAACCTACTACTAAGGTGTCTTTTGGTACACCATTACTACAAAAACACTACAACAGTCATTACCAGATAAAAAGTGGGAGAATAATAATTTACAATTTAGTATGAGAGAGATATGTAATTTTTTAACTACTTAATATGGAGTTGACAGAAAATAATATTATTGATATTACATGATGTGTAATCCATTTTATGTTCAATTTACATATAATATTTGAAATAAAAACATATTAATAATAAAAGATATTTCATTGTCAACAATAACTAAAATATCTTGGTGTCACCAATAAGTAAATATTTAATTTCCATATTAAATAACATAATGCATACTAGAGAAAAAAAAAAAAAAAAAAAAAAAAGAAGAGTTAAATTAATTTTTATTTTTTTATATTTTCACTTTCCATTGCTAGGAGATATGTAATTTATTTCATTTTAATATGGAGTTCATATATAAAATTTTAAAAATATTAATAACAAATAAAAGTTTAATGTAAGTTATAAGTCAAATATGTCAATATACATGTTGAGTACAAGATTTTAACATCAAACATACATATAAAAAGAGAAATAGAATAAGAAAATTCTTATTCCATAATTCAAAGTATAAGAATCCTTATTCCATTTTATCTAATATTTTTGCTACCTCCATTTTACTAAGTCATATTGGATTAAATATATAACTATAATATTACATTTTACCCAATATTTCCCCTCAACGGGTCCACTTCTTATTGTAATTTTCCTTTATATTTGTAATTTAAAAGTAAACAAACTCAACTATAAAATTAGTACGAGTGAGGGGAAATATTGAGTATAATGTAATATTTAGGGTGGGGTGTGATGTGAAATATTAGGTAAAATTTAATAATATTACATTTTAATTAGTATTTCCCCTCACCCCTAGCCACTATTTATTAGGTGGGGGTGGTTATAAACATTGGGTAACATATAACATTGTAATATTATATTTTATGTAATATTTCCCCTCACCCAATTCACTTTTTGGGCCGAGAGTTGCTCTACAGCCAGAATTTGAAATCTCTCCACCTGGGACCCAATATGACAAAAAAGGGGTCTCTCCACTTGAGAATTTCAAATCTCTCTACACATCTCTACCATAGTTTTTTTTTGACCTAGTCAAATGTTAACATTATATTACTTTACGTTACACATTTATAGCATACTATAGACATTAGATCTTGGCTTAGTGAAGAAATTACATTTATCACTCATACAAAAAAGAAAGTTTTTTTTTTTAATTACTTTATCTCATTATATAATGTTTGATGTAAAATAAAAATGAAAATTCAAGTATTTAAAATAGTTGACATTGATTTTTAAAGTAACGTTACACACAACATCTCTTGAACATACAGATATTAGCCGACACGCACACACACACACACACACATTTTAATTTTTTTAATGTAACGTTACATGACAACATCTCCCTCATGTACTGGGTTGTAGAGTGCCTCTCGGCGCAATCAGCCTAGATCCATCTTAAAACCACATCTATCAAGCGTCGAGAGAGATCAAATCTCTCGAGGTGAAAACCTATTTTTTGAGTGCAAAATTTGAGGAAATGTTTACACCTTGAGAGATTGATCCCTCTCGGTGCTTGATAGATTTGGTTTTAAGATGGATTTAGGATGGTTTCAATCATGTGTGATCATACAAAATTTGCTGAACATCTCATTATTTTGATCATTTTAAATATGCTAAATATGTCTAAGATTAATTTGGTCAATTTAATTTAAAATTTTCTTAGTTACCTCAATTTTTTGAGATGAGAGAGACTGTTGGTAACTTGAATGATGAAAAATGACGAAATAAAATTTTTCAGACAAAGTGTCAATGTAACAATTTGGATTGATAGAAAATGTGAATAATAAGAATATAGTCAATGACAAACAATCTTCATTGTGATCAATCTGAAACTATTTTCTTCTACTATTCATATTGTCACACCTAATAGTTTTTCCATTTTCTCATATCGATCATATGAAAAGAGTAGTTGGAATCATAGACCATCAAATATTTAACTTGAGCTACTATAGTAAACCACACTTGTTGGTTCGAAACGCATCGGCCAAAAAATTCTCTTATGTGATTTCTACCGAAACACTTTGCTTAATAACATACGTTGTCTTTGTTTCTCTCCAATATTAATAGTAGCTTTCTCCAAAGTCAATAATTGTGACTTATGGAGTGTTAAACCCCAAATAATTTTCAATGGTAGTTATTTTATATTACCACGTTTGAATGAAAAGTAATTAACAATGTTGAATGATAGAAAATGAGAGTAACAAGAATGTAGCCAATTATAAATAGTTTATAGTTTCAAAAGTAAACATTTCGGGTAAGCAAACATTTTATTTAGGATGAAAATTTAAGTATTATATTTATGGTCAAATTACTGTAACACATAAGTCAATGCACGTCATGAATAATTTTTATGTGCTTACACTGTGAGAGATAGTGTATGTTTTGGGGGTAAGAAGGAGAGGCAAGGGGAGATACATATATAGATGTTGTGGGGGGGAGAGAAGAAGAGAGAGGCAAAGACAGGGAGGGAGGAAGAGATATAGATATGGGGAGAGAAATGTTAGATAGAGAGAGAAGGGGAGGAGAGAGAGAGGGAGGGGAAAGGGGGGGAGGGGGAGAGAGAGAGATACATGGAGATAGAGTGTGTATGTTTATGGGGTGAGATAGAGAGATAGAGAAGGAGAGACAATGGGAGATAGAGATATAGATGGAGGAGGCAGAAATGTGCTTATACTGAAATCAATGCACATTATTAATCTAATTACTTTGAAATTAATGTACATCATACATCTAGTTGCATCAAAACAGAAACCAACATCTACACTAAAATCAATACATCTAGTGCAAACAATCAAATAGTATTAGAAAACAACATATATACTAAAATTAATGCATCTAGTGCAAGCAATCATATAGGATTAGAAATCAATATCTACACTTAAAATAATGCAGCTAATGCAATCAATCAAATATGAGTAGAAATCAACATCTACGCTGAAATCGATGCATTTAGTGTAAGGTATTAAATAGGATTAGAAATCGACATCTACACTGAAAGCAGTGCATCTAATGCAAGCGATCAAATAGGATTAGAAATAAATATCTACACTAAAACCAATGCATCCTTTGCAAGCAATCAAACAGGAGTATAAATCAACATCGACACTGAAATCAATGAATCTAGTGTAAGGTATTAAATAGGATTATAAATCAGCATCTACACTGAAATCAATGCATATAGTGCATGTGATCAAATAGGATTAGAAATCAACAACTAAATTGAAATCAATACATCTATTTTAATGAAAATCCAAAATATTCATGACTTTCTAGATCTAACTTCTATGTCTGTATTTGTCTCTATGTATCTCTTTCTTCTTCCATCTCTCTCCACCTTCCATTATGTGTCTATCTCCCTCCCCCTCTCATTCTCTCTCTTTCCATCCATCTCTCCCCCATCTCTCTCTATCTGCCTCTCCCTCACTTTCTCTATATTTCTCTTCTTCCCTCTTTCCCCCTACCATCTATATCTATAATTCCCTCATATCTCCTTATTTTTCTCTCTATCTCAGCCCCCTAAACACATGCTCTCTCTCTCTCTCCCCCAATTTCTATCTATCTATCTCTCCCTCTTCCTTTCCCTCTCTATCTGTTCCCCTTTTCTCTCTCTCTCTCTCTCTCTTTCTTCCCCCTCCATCTATATCTATATCGCCCATCTATCTCTCTTCCTCCCTCCCTCTCTTTTCCTCTCTCCTCTACTCTCTCCCCCACCCCATCTATATCTTTATCTCCCATTGTCTCTCCTTCTCACCCCCAAAACATACACACTCTCTCACCATATCTATCTATCTCTCTCTCTTCGCCTTCTCTCTCTCTCTCTCTCTCAATGACTCTCCATCTCTCCCTTGCCACTCCCTCTCCACCTTTCTCTCTATATGTCTTTCTTCCCCTTCCAACTCCATCTCTCTCTCCTCTCCCTCAAGTCCTCTCTCTTTTTCCTTTCTCTCTCTCCTCTTCTCTCTCACCTCCCTCTGTCTCCCCCCCCATTATACACTCTCTCTATCTCCACTCTCCAACTCTGTCACTATCTCCCTCTGTCTCTCCTTCTCTCTCTCACCCTCTCTCCCCCCTCTAGAAATCAGAAATCAACATCTACACTAAAATCAATGCATTTAGTGAAAACAATCAAATAGGATTAGAAATCAATATCTATACTGAAATTAATGCATCTAGTGCAAGCAATCAAATAGGATTAGAAATCAATATCTACACTAAAACCAATGCATATAATGCAAGCAATCAAATATGAGTAGAAATCAACATCCACACTGAAATAAATGCATCTAGTGTAAGGTATTAAATAGGATTAGAAATTGAAATCTACAATGAAATCAATGCATCTAGTGCAAGCGATGAAATAGGATTAGAAATCAATATCTACACTGAAACCAAAGCATCTCGTGCAAGCAATCAAATAGGAGTAGAAATCAACATCGACACCAAATTGGTGTATGAGACCACTTTGTTTGTGGCTCCTCTCGACGCAATAACAATTATATAGAATATAGAATAATATATATAATAATATAATTATTAATATATATAATATATATATAATTATTAATAATTATTATTATTATCCAATTTTAAGGTCACAGCCAAGCCATACACCAAATTGGTGTATGAGACCCCCTTGTTTGTGGCTCCAATATTATTATCCAATTTTAAGGTCACGACCAAGCCATACACAAAATTGGTGCATGAGACTTCCTTTTTTGTGGATCCAATATTATTATCCAATTTTAAGGTCATAGCCAAATCATACACCAAATTGGTGTATGAAACCCCCTTGTTTGTGGCTCCACTTGAGCACGGATGGAATTAATAGACAGGTTCTTTAAGGAAATTTGTCATTCATCCATTTTTTAATATGGAGTTTACATGTAACATTTTAAATATTAATAACAATTTAATATATATTACTATTATTATCCAATTTTAAGGTCATGGCTTGGCCTTGTTTGTGGGACAAGGGAATAGACAGGTTCTTTAAGGAAATCTGTCATTCATTCATTTTTTAATATGGAGATTACATGTAACATTTTAAATATTAATAACAATTTAATATATATTACTATTATTATCCAATTTTAAGGTCATGGCTTG
>APFE031418349.1:150987-185172 GCA_000404065.3 Pinus taeda | reverse complement strand
TGATTGGGGCATGGCTTAACATTTTAATGTGTAGAATGTAAATCATAAATAAAATATTTCAATGTCACACACACACACATATAGTGTGTGTGTGTTTCTCAAAATCAGCATAGATCCATCTTAACTATGAATCTACCAAGAGCCCAGAGGAATCAAATATTTTGACGTGTCAATATTTTTTGAAGTTTTGCGTTTAAAAAAAAATTTGCATCTTGAGAGCTTTGATCCCTCTCGAGGCAACATTTTATTAGTGTGGTGCTCAAAATCAACATAGAACCATCTTAACTTCGAATCTACCAAGAGACAAGAGGAATCAAATATTTCGATGTGTATATATTTCCTTAAGTTTTGGATTCAAAAAAAGCTTTGCATATTGAGAGATTTGATCCCTCTCAAGGCTTGTTAGATACAGAGTTAAGATGGATCTGTGATGGCATTAATAACATACATGATATGACACTATCATCCTAACACTTGTACCACCATGCAAAGACGATGTGATAGGAGTTATTTCATCAACATTTCTCAATTTTCTCCTACCACAACTAAGCACTAATGTGGGACTAGATGGCTTGCAAATAAGCTTAAAAAGACTTTTGGCCTTAATTTCAAACCTTGGCTCCATTTCCAAGCATGGGAAACAAAGAAGACAAGACACGTGATTGAAAATTAAGGCTTAAACTAGGTTATTTATTATTGGTTTAATTTCTCTCGCCATTTATGAATGTGGTTGTATCATCCTAGAGTGGTGGGCATATGGTTTTAAAGGGAGTGGTATGTTTTTTTAATATTTGGTGCATATTGTGTTTACGTCTTAGATAGATGGTATCTAGTGTGTTTTGTTTAATAGACTACTCTTGCAACTCAAGGAAACAACTATGAATACCATACAAGGCTTATAGGTTTGGGGGGTGCTCTCTCATTCCATGGCTTAGCAAATGGAGAGATCTTGATGTCACGACAACCATTGCAATCAAGGTACTTGTTATATGTTACGTGAATTTGATGATGTGAAGCATGCTTCAAAAAATTATGGAAAGGAGATTGAAAAAGAACAATGTGGTAATGTGAACTGGACCATCCATTAGAACAAGTGGAAATATGAATTTCTCAACATATTTAAAAATAACATTGTTCCATGGACACTTATGTAGTTAATACAACCAATCATATTTTAAAGATTTGTGTGTAGGAGAAAAAGGTGGATAATTTCATGGAGATTCATAGAGGGAAACCCATGGAACTCGGTGAGTGGGTCAAATATTTCCAAGTGATGGTTGGTAGGTTAGTGACCCACCTTGGCATACCTCTAGAAATTGTCTCAACTCCCCCTGCTAATGACTCTAGCTCATAAGAAGAACCTTCCCTTAGTAACCTCTCCTCTTCATCAAAGGGTCATTAGGCCACACCACACCCTCCATATGGAATCAGAATATGGCACAAGAATATTCAGCCTTGTAGTTAAGTTTGAGAAGGGTAAGTAGTGGAACGTCAAGAGAATGTGTGAGTTGGCATCTACCTTGAGCATGGAAAACACTAACTTGTTTACATGTTTTTAGTTATTTTATCATACAATTTTGTTGCTTAATCGATGTGTAAGGTAATGGACTTGCTAAGACCTAAGAGGTTGGAATAAAGAAGAACATAGAATTACTTTGGATAGGAAGGTTTACATTTTGGAAATTCAACCACAATCACCCCCTACTTCTTTTTTTATTATTATATAACTCTTAGGTTCAACCATAACACTTTATAATATGAATTTTGTTTAATATTTTGAAAAGAAAAACACACTCATAATACACATAAAACAACATCAACCAACCATAAGGTATTCTCTACAAATAAAAAATAAATTTGTGTCTTTGTTTAATATACTATGAATATCTCAAGTAGACTTACTTAAATATAAAAAGTTTTTACAATTGACAATTATATGGGTTAACTCTTCATATTTTAATTGCATGGAAAAAATGATATAGAGAAACCCACTTTATGGTACTTGATGCACTAGTTCAATTATATGTAGATGGTGCACCATTTTTTTTTTTAAATGCTAAAAAGTTGTTCTCAATATGTTGCATCATTTATATAGACACAACAATGCTCTATTATGTTTAGTTACTTGAAAATAATGGAGAAATGAATAGTTAGGTTGGTTGGATTTTGGTTGTAATTAGGACTTGGATCTTATTTCTTAGGAGGTTGTTTCATCTCCCTAACTAAATGCATTTGTACAAGACATGTATTGTTTGTTTCTTCATTCAATGAGAACGCAACATTGTGGTAACCTTAGGGGCTCCCCGCCTAAGTGTTGTGGGCTTCATTCATCTGTTTGTCTTCCGACTATTTTAATTTGGTATCAGAGCCCGTGGGTTGCTCTTTGGGGTTTTGAGATGAGTACCTTGTATACATTATTGTTGGATCAACTGTAATTGTTGTTGAATATGTCTTTGCTAAAAAAGATACCAGATTGGGTGTAATGTTCAAGTCGAAGGGCGCATCAGAGATCAATAAATCATAGAGCACATTGTATTGTAGAGATTGCCCAAGGAGATAAATCATTGATTCCATTGTATTGTAGACATTATCGAAGGGTACATTGCATTGTATTGCAAAGCTCATAAATATTGCAGGAAGCGATTTCAGATCGATGTTTTAATGTCCTTGACTTTAATGGCCAGAGATGGAGAAACAAATATGGCGTGAGTTGGGAAGAGAGCATAGTCTGTGATAATTACAGAAGATAGTGTGGCGAGAAGAAGGTGCCCACACCGGAGGGTTTGATGTGTTCATTTTTTGCGGGAGTGTTACTGAAAAAGTTGATCTGCATGGGTAGAGTCAATCTGCATGAGCCGAGATGACTTGTGTTAGATGGTGTGAAAGTGACTGACAAAAAATTGTGATGTTTGGACCATATATCTGCTCTGAGCTTGGAGAGTCAGGCCACAGAGAGGTTGGTTAGCGCCATAACATTGTGTAATCTAATACAGGAAGAGTCATCAGCTTTCGGAAGAGATCGATCCACAGATCAAAGCCACGAATCATGAAAAGTAATTTTTGTCGAATAGAGGTTGCATGCAAAGTGAGTCACTGCATGGACATAGGGTCGTCAATCTACGTGTAAGCCTGATGTTGGTGGAGCATTTTTAAGTGGATCAACATCTAATATATGTCATGAATATGCCAACCATTGCAGAGAATTTGTGACTGGTGTGATGTGGTAGCATGGGTGAATTAGTGAATGATCTACGAGCTCAAGTGGTGTAGATTTTTATTTTTTTTGTTAGTTCTCCCTCTAGTAGAGTGTGAAATGCGATGACAGGGGAAAAACTCATGGTTTGAAAATTCTTTCTTTACAACGCTCCCTAAGATGAATCGGGAGGTGCGTTGTCCCCAAATATAGAGTTGACTTTATCTGCATTGAAATAGAGTTGACTTTGTCTCCATGAATTTCTTTTTAAAATGAAGTTAACCCACGCTAAAATATTTGTATTGAATATGTTTCGAATGATTTGTGAATGAGTGATGTATCCAAGGAGAAAGTGAATAGGTGAAGGTAGTCTCTCGAGCGGTCATTTACGCTGTGTCACCAGTAATGAAAAATATTCTTCAAGGTATTTTTTATTAAATTTAGGAAGAGGTTGGAACTAGTTCTGTAAAGGTGCTAATATATGTTCTGAATTCTTCGAGGCTTTTTTAGTTGCTTTCCAAATATATATTTGGAGCAATTAGTGGTGCTTATGAAGTGTGAAGTAGGGTACTATTGTAAATTGGGTTTACTGTTAATATGGTGAATCTGCTTGCAGAGACATACCTGAATGAGGCCAATAAATTGGATGGAACCAACTACATTAATTGGAAATTCAGATGCAAACATTGTTGGAAGGATACAACGCTTGGACCATCACAAAGCGAGAAGAAGTAAAATCTATTGCAATCTCGATAATTGAATCGATTCAAGACTGGGAGAAGCGGGAGAACAAATCAAAGGTATTATTAAGAATGTTCATGAAAGATAATATAATTCCTTATATTCATGATTATCATACCACTAATGCAACCTGGAATATATTAAAGGAGTTGTATGAAACTAAAAATACAAATCGAGTCCTCTTTCTGAAGAGTAAGCTCTTGTATGTTAAAATGGAAGAGAATGAATTTGTTAATGCCTTTATTTCCATAATTAAATATTTGAAATATAAGTTGGGAGACATAAGAGGATCGGTACCTTCTACTGATCTTGTGAAAATCACATTAAATGGAATGTTAGGGCACTGTCATATGTTTATTACAAGTCTTGCGACAAGGGAGAAAGCGCCAAATTTTGAGGAATTGATAGGTATACTAATGCAGAAAGAAAAGAGGTGCAGGAACTTGAAGCCTCATAATCCAGATCTAGCACTTGTGGCGAAAAATAAATTCTTCAAAGGGAAACAACAAGGAGGAAGTAAAGGTGGAAGTTCATCTTAGTAAAGGCCATTTCCAAAACCAAATCAAGGTATGTCACTTGTTAGAAATGATTCTGGAATGAAATGCTTTTACTGTGGTAAAAGTGGGCATCTTTCCAGAGAATATTATAAGAAGAAAAGTGATGAAACTAGGCATAATAAGCACAAAATACATTTAGTACATTTCTCAGGAGAAGGCATGAACTCTGATTTTAAAAATCTTAAGTTATTTATGTCTAATGTTGTGTTGTCTGCTGAAAAAGATGATGTTAAGCTTAGTTTGTGGACTCTGGAGCTTCGATTCACAGGACATACAATAAGGACTGGTATGAGAACTTCAAGGAAATAAGCAATGGCGAAAACATCTACCTTGGAGATGAACGTGCACATCAGATCAAGGGATATGGTGATATTCTAATGACTTTACTGAATGGCAGTGTCAGGCGGATTCATAATGTTATGTATGTGCCTAGGATCAAGAAGAATTTGATTTTTGTGTCCATAGTTACAGATCAGAATCTGAAGGTTGAATTCTTCAAAACACATTGCATAATAAAGGACTTGTTGGATCACTACAAACCAATTGCTTCAAGAGTCAGGGTTGGAGGCCTGCACAAACTTGATGTCACTAGAAAGAGTCATCAAGCACTGACTTCTATAGTTTTGTCAACAAAAATTATTTGGCATCAAATGTATGGTCATATCAGTTATCATGATTCGTTGTTATTGCAAAAACAAAGAATGGTTGAAGGACTTCGTATGTTAAAGAATGAGTATGCTGCTTGTGAAGGTTGTGCATTAGGAAAAAATCACAGAGATGAATTCCCCTCTAATTTTGATGGGAGAAGAAGAGATATATTAGAACTTGTGCGTTCTGATGTTTGTGGACCCATGCAGACTAGATCCCTAGGAGGTGTTGATTATTTTTTTTGTTTATTGATGATTGCACAAGGTACACTTGAGTGTATTTCCTTAGGAAAAGGAGTGATGTCTTTGAGTATTTCAAAGAATTCGAAAACATGGTAGAGAAGAAAACATGGAAGTTCATAAAGATCCTCCATCCAGATTGAGAGGGAGAGTATAGATTGGAGAACTTCACCAAGTATTACAAGGATCACGAAATAGTGCATCAATTCACAATACCCTACACTCCACAACAGAACGATATTGCAGAAAGGAAAAACAGAACATTGGTGGAGTGTGTATGGAATATGATCAAAGGAAGTGTTATCACAATCTTACTTAATAGTTTTAAGACGTTGATAGTTTCATTGTCAACGCCCATTTGTAAAGAATAGTATAAAAGCGCTGACAAATAAAATATCAGCGCTATTGTGAATTTGTAAAATAAAAATGCGTTGACAACCAAAGTAGTAGCGCAAATTTGTAAACTTGGAAAATTAAAAGGAAATTTTAAGTTTGGATGGTTAATATTAAAAGGCATTGATGGGGAACACATCAGCAAAGGAGCAGGGACTTGATCAAGCGAGCACTGGAAATTAATCTTTCAGCGACAAAACTCTGTTTTACTTTGTTTTTTCTTGTAAAACATAGTAACTTTGTGCGCATATTTCGAACGGTTGGAAATGAAAATTAAAAACCAAAATAGGTTTTCGTTGGTAACAGGCTCATTAGAAAAGTCTCTTTCAGTTTTTACACATGTGTAACGGTTTGAGATATTCGTAGGAATCTTTGAGTTCTATTTTCCAAATTTTGCAATTAAGTTTTTTCTTGTTTTATTTACTATTTTAAAAATCAGTTTCCGAACAAATGGGGATGAATTTTTGAAAACCCAAAGAGGCTTTTGGAGGGAACATACCAATTAACAAAAAAACCATTCATTTTTTACACGGCTATCATGGTTTGAGAGTTTCAAATGGATATTTGAAGCCTATTTTTCAGGAATTTGCCAGAATTATTTTTTTTCTATTTTTAGAAGAAATAAAATGCCCAATTGGTTGGAGAGCCACCTCATCAATTCGACTTGGGGTCGGATTTTATCTCCTTGACTATTTGATTTAGTAAGATATAGATAGATAAAGAGCTTTCAGGCCCATTATTTTTGGATATTGAATAGTTTGTAAGTAGTCTATATATACTATCATTTATGTAATGTACAGGGTTGGAAATTTTTGAAGAAGATTGTGTCCAACTTTGATATCAATATATTGCTATATACATTGTTATGTATACAATTTTACAGAGATTCATGTGTATATAAATTCTTTTTTGTCTTCCCTCATGTTTTTATTTTCACTTTTCCTCATAATACATCTTTGAATCATTAAGTCTTCAGTGTTTGGATAAAGTGTTATGAACTAGAATTCTTCATGTATGCTCTAATTCAAGTTATCATAATACTTTATATGTTTTCTGGTTAAATATTTATAACATAATTATTATTGATCTATTGTGATATTTATTTTATGTATTTTGTCTCCACATCTTGATGGTTATTTATCTAAGAAGTTGTGTCCTACCTTACCTTTGCTAAGAATTGTTTATGTATCCTATGTTTAGCAGTTTTTTCAACCAGACTCCATCCTCAAATGGTCCCTGTTCTCTTCTTTCCCAACCAATTTCATCTGACAAACTAAATTTGGCCAATACACTTACAAGCCTACTGTTAAGGTGACACTGAGTGGTAGAGTTTTAAAGAGAGATCCCTCTGAATTGGAAGGGATAGCTTCCAAGTCTAAAGTGGTTAAAGATTACCCTAGTATTTTCCCTTCACAACTGGGTTTTTTTCCAAGTGATAATCGGTAAGAACCTCTCAAATGATTTTTGGGCAAAGGCCATTAGTACTGATGTTTATTTAAAGAACAAAATTCCAACAAGGTATCTTGATCTTAAGACCCCATGCGAAGCCTTGTATGGTTTTAAGCCAGCAGTTCGTCAATTGGGATATTTGGGTGTAAGGCCTTTGCACATATTTTGAAGGAGAACATAAAGAAACTTGGTGCTAAAGGTATCAAATGTATTTTTGTAGGATATTGTTCATAATTTAAAACATATAAAATGTTTGATCCATCTACTCACAAAGTGTTTGCAAGTAGAGGTGTAATTTTCCATGAGTAGGCAGATGAAGGTAATAAGGAAAACAATTATGAATAGTGGCACATCCTTCTTGAAGTTGAAGACAATAAAGAAGAAGCAAAAGCAGAAGACAGTGAGCAAAAAAAGCTTGGGGAAGAATCCAGTGATATGGAAATCACCAGTGGTCAGAGCCCACCAGAGGTGGAGAAATGCCTTCAGAGAACAGGGGTGAAGACAGTGAAGTACGAAGAAGATCTACTTAGCAAATTTGCCTACCTGAAAGGTATAAGGATCATGCCCTTATGAATATTGCATTGAATGTCGTAGAACCCACGAGTTTTAATGAAGCTAATTATGAACATGAAGAGTGTAGAAAACCAATAGAGGAAGAATATGAATCTATAATTAAAAATAAAACCTGGGAATTGACTGAATTGCCTAAAGGAAAAGACCCTATAAGATGAACATGGTTATACAAACCCAAGTTTAAAGTGAATGGGAGTATAGATAAATATAAAGCTATTTTGGTGGAAAAAGGGTACTCACAAAAAGAGGGCATTGATTATGCAGACACATTTGCACCTGTAGCAAAAATTAATACTATTAGATTGTTAATTGCATTAGCTACAAAGTACCATTGGAATTTTCACCAATTACATGTAAAATATGCTTCTCTAAATAGTGATATAAAGGAGGAGGTATATTTGACACAACCTGAAGGGTTTGTGAAAAAGGGGCAGGAACATTTAGTTTGCATATTACAGAAAGCTTTGTATGGATTGAAGAAGGCACCTAGGTCATGGTATGAAAAGATATATTCCTTCTTTGTTCAGTAGGGTTTTATGAGAAGTCAAAGCGATCCAAATCTGTATACCAAGTTTGATGCAAAGGGGCATGTAGTATTGATTTCTTTGTATGTTGATGACCTAATTATTACATGAAATTCAATCAAACTAATTTATGGAATTAAGGAGTAGATGCCACAAGTATTTGAGATGAAAAACCTTGGTGAGTTACATTACTATCTAGGTCTTGAAGTGTGGAGAGATTGTAGTTAGATTTTTGTTTCTCAGGGAAAGTATGTCAGAGAAGTGCTTAAAAGGTTTAAAAAGGATCAGTGCAAATTTGTTATTGTTCCAATGCAGCAACATGTGAAACTTCATTTTGATGATGGCTCAAAGGAGGTAGATGGTACATTGTATAGACAACTAGTGGGAAGCTTGAATTATCTTACCACAACCAGACCTGATTTAGCATACTCTGTTAGTGTGTTAAGCCAATTTATGGCGAGACCTCTAGAAAGCCATTGGAAAGTAGCAAAAGGAGTACTCAAGTATCTTAAAGGAATAATTGATTTTGATCTTAAGTATATTGTTCATTTGATGTTGTGCTGACATGTTACTCAGATTTAGATTGGGCCAGTAATTCGAGTGATAGGAGATCTTCTAGAGGTTATGCATTCAATATTGGATCTAGGATTGTTTCAGGGAGAAACAAGAAGCAACCTACTGTATCTTTTTCATCCACAAAGGCAAAGTATAAAGCTTTTTGTGCAACAACTTGTGAAGTTGTTTGGTTGAGGTGAGCTCTTAAAGATGTTGGAGAAGAACAAAAGAAGGCTATAGTGATCAAATGTGACAACCAAAGCTCGATCAAGTTAGCGAATAATGCAATCTTTCATGCAATGACAAATCATGTTGATGCTCAATTTCATTTCATTAGAGAGAAGATACAGTCTAAAGAATTTATTCTTGAATATTGTAATACTTGTGAAAATGTTGTTGATATTTTCACAAAGCCCCTTAAGAAGACAAAATTTGAATTTTTTAGGGAGATGTTAGTTGTGGAAATCAATCCTTTCTCCATTAAGGGGGAGACTTGAAAATAATGTAGAAACGAATAGTTAAGTTGTTTGGATTTTGGTTGTAATTAGGAATTATTTCTTTGGAGGTTGTTTCATTTCCCTAACTAAATGCATTTGTATAATACATGTATTGTTTGTTTCTTCATTCAATAAGAAGGCGGTGTTGTGGCAGCCTCAGGAGCTCCCCACCTGAGTGTTGTGGGTTTCATTCATCTGTTTGTCTTCCTGTTTTTTTAATTAGGTGAGAATTGGTGCATTAATATGTTTAATATGCAACCTGTCACATTTTCTAATTATTGTATTTTACAACATTCAAAGACATGTTGTTACCTTTTGATATGTTTTATACAATGGATATATGCAAACAACACACAAAAACTATTACAACCAATGTGATTTTTTTAAAATAGAATTTTTAAATCAAATTTGAGTTTTTTATATTCAATCTTGATGTAGAATGCATTTTTTTTGCTAGTTTATGTGAGTTTTGAAATTACTGGCACGACTAACATGTGACTTGAATAGTCATGACTAAGAGGCATATCAGTTGTCAAAATAATTTGGGGATCACACATGGCCTAGGCCACACCAACCTTTAGCATGGTTGAATTTTTCCCACGAAGTTTCTAATTAGTGACCTTTACACCACAAAGTGCCTTAACAGAACACCCTGTCACCATCTGCTCCATGCCTCATGGGTGATGTAGTATGTACTTTATCTAAATTCACATTTGTTAGATTATGTGTAGCAAGTCATTGATACGCTAATATATTGAATACACATCATATGACAATTTTTTTGAATATGACATTTTATAAAATTCAAAAATGAGTTGATGTTATAAAAAAGCATTAGCACACCATAATGTTTTGTGCTACATTGGAGAGAAAAACTCCACTAAATCCTTTACTTATCAAACACACATAGAAACCTCCACTCATAGTAGAAAAGTGATTTTGCAAAAACTTTTGCTAAAACTTGTTTTCTTATAGTGTAATAGCCTTAGAAATAATCTTAAAGTTCTTGAAAAAGTCCTAGATTTTAGGGTGGAGCGAATCATTTCATTTAATTATAATTCTTAGAATTTGACTCACCCAACATGACACACTTAACAACTCTACTTTAGGTAAGACTACGAAATCTTCCTATTCCCTCATGGGATCCAAATATGAATCAACTAAAAACACCTAAATTAATTTATTAAAATAAACATAATATATATTCAACAAATTCTCTTTTCATTTTTCATTTACATATATATGAAGCTTGATTTCAATTAATTACCTAGTAAAATAATTATAAATTACAAAGACATAAGATGAATCCAAGTTAAAAACTATAAAAATGCAAAACATTACACATAAATAAAATTTAGAAAAAAATACAATCCCTGGTCTTATTTATCTCCTAAACCAGTGACAAATAATAGTAAATCTAAAAATTTTCAATCAACATAGAGAATCCTCTAAACCAACCCATAAAAAACACACAAAACAACCATAGAAAATAACCCATCCAAAACTACCTGAGCCAACTCAGAAGACAGATAATGACAACAGAGAAGATGAGCGAGCCAAAACTAAGTGAGCCAGCTCAAAGGCCCCAACTTCTACATTAAGTGCCATGGAGGGGGTCATTGCCCTATTGTTATCATCATGTGATAATGGGTCCCCTTAAATGTGAAGCGTCCTCAATTTCAAACCAAAATCGAATTATTAGATGTCAGAGCAGATTGTCAATATCGAAACCATTGCGACATGTGACTGCACGATTAGTGTACTTTACAAATGACATTAAATACCAGGTAGTCTCACATTGGCACCCACTTAATGAATTTGTAAATAAGCGACCTTATCATTACCAATTCAGCCAAAACAAAAGTTGCATTTCCAAGGGATCTAACATGACCATTAAATTGCATTTGTTGTTTACAATATGAGAGGCACCCTACATTATCCAATGGTACTTGCTTGAATATAACAATCGATAGGCCAGTTTTGTTATTATTAAATAAAATAATTATACATTAGATAATATAAAACCATTATAATTTAAATTAATTTAATTATAATTAAAACATTATAATTTAATTTACACACATCACCCATATGTTCGTACGTTGTTTTATGATAACACTATTATAACATAAATATTCTTATTTATAACTTATGAAATGAGAAAATCTTAAATAGAATCACTTTATTTTAAAAATATAGGTTCTTTATATTCATTTTTAATTTTTTGAGTTAATTTTTAATTTTCTGAATTTAAAATGGTTTACCATATGTTTGGAGTTTTACATGAGTTTTGAGATACATGGTATGGGATTAATTTTTGGAGTGTTTAAGATAGTTCGGATGGTTTTGTAATTAATTTGTCTAGTGATTGATTCGTTTTAGTTAGATATTGATTTAATATTTTTCTATTAGGCGTTGAAGTTCTCTTGACATACTAGTGGATGTCTTTCATTGTGACTACATGGAAAGTTGGTTTACTTGGAGAATGTCCTACTTGGGAGAAGGGGTATTGTGCGTCTTAGAGAATAGCATCAACCCTAAATAGCACGAGGTTGGTTGAATTTCTATTTGGAAGCTTGGAGTTGGCTTGGGAATGCCTAGGTTGTGACATTATTCTTGCAAGGGGAAATTGAACTAATGGAATACACTACTTACTCAAGAGGATCGATCGAGTCTTTAGAGATTGTTGATGGATGGATGTGGACTGATTAGGTGTAGATACAGCATCATGGAGCCCTTATTGTGCACAACAACACCTTCAAGCATAACATGCATACTTTGGAGGGGGATTCACTTATGTTAATCTCAAATGCTTATTCTAGGTTATCTATAAGGACTTAGGGCCACATTGTATCATTGGCCTTCTTTACCGCTCATATAAATAAAGGAAGGAGAGAGTCCTCATAATCATGTCACATCATTGTATCTCTTCTCTTTGTACTTAGCTCCGTAGAGGAAGTCATTAGATTTCCTCATGAATATCAACCATAGGCATCATAATGATGACTCTTAGTAACAAACAATATTAAACATTATAAGTTCAACTATTTACTTTATAAAATAATTAATAATGAGAACTATCAAGATGAAGAAAATTACAAGTTCAAAATATTTGAAATAGGCATCGCCAATAGGTCTAGAGTTTCTCACTTTCCGCTAAGTATTGTTTCAACAATCACCTTGAAATATTAACCAACAAAAATCTTTGTAGGCATGTTGATGTAGTAGAAATGTAAGGTTGCAAATAGTTTGACAAACCCCAAGGGGTAGCTCATAGGCAATTTTAAACCAACTAGGTTAGTTGATTTTGGTCCACATAGCAATACTCTAAATTGGGAAAGACAAGGTGATCACCATCTCAATATTGGATTGCACACATGTAGGAAAGAGATAAGATAGAGCTCACTTTAATATGTGATTTTACATAAAAAGTTATCATGTGCATTGAGAAGAAAAGGGCAATGGGACAAAAGTGGTAATCCTTTACCACCATTAAGAAAGTCATTGGTGTGTTCATTGCAATCCTTAACATCCCATGCAAATTTTGGTGTTCAATAACTAGTCCTATAGCTTATATGTTTGGATATTGTATACATATGCGTCTAACCATGTGTAATTAAGTTCTAAATTTATACTTTGTATGTAAGCATATTACATAATAACTAGAAAATGTGGGTCATAAAATGGGTTTTGATTTGAACATGAACAAAGACCCTCCCAAAATAAACAACTAAGATTTATATTACATGGTGAAAGAAAACACATGCACATTCATTTTTTCAGTTCAATGCAAGCAAAGTCTTTTGCAACATGGTATGTCAAGGTGGCAATAAACATCTCATATTTACCTCATTCTAAAATGAGATTGGCCATTCCTTATTGACCACTCCAAACCACTTCCTTCTCAAGGGTGATGGCTAACTAAGTGAGATATCTCATTATAAGAAGAGGTAGAAATCATAAAATATAAGAAGTGGTATGAATCCTATGTGCCACATTTGGGTTTTGCACTTGTTAACATATACGCCAAATGTGGGAATGTTAACATTGTCCATAACTTATCCTGAAAAATGCTTGACTGAGACATTATGTCATGGAATTTAATCAATTTTTCTACTTAATCCTAAAATAGCCACTACCATGAAGCATTGATATTATTCTATGCAATACAATTCGAAGGATTGAAATCCAACTCAATCACCATTGTTAGGGTTTTGTTGCATGCTACCATTTATTTATGCTAGATAAAGGCAAAAAAAAATGGTTTCCTTTAATATTCTACAATTAACATAGAAATAAATTCCTTACATGTAGTTTCGAGAAGGTTCATTATCCCTAGTTCATGATACTTGTATTTAATCCCACATATCCCTTTGAACACTTCTCCATCAACATTTACATACAACATCATGTATAGGGAGGAGGACTTGTCCACAAAGTTGAAATATAAGTAGGTACTCCAATATTAATTCTTCATAATGGGCAATTTCAATGAAGAAAGGCTTCGGTATAATAATCTACAAGTCTAGAAAGACAAGACTTCATGGGTATACAGTGCATATATCATTCCAAATTTTGATAAATATATAGTAAAAAAAAATGCCAAAGAGAATAAGGTAAATGATTAGGATAAAATGTAAGAAAGATAATTTTTAATGAACAACTTTTCCACTTAGGAGTTAAAAGAAAAGATCTAAAATACAAGTTGTTGTAAAGAATCCAATATCTTTGATGATTAAAAAAGGCAAACCATCATAAAGTACAAGACATGAAATTAAAAAACCGTAACACTGAGCATTTTTAAGTTTACAAGCTAACATTTATATCAACCATTTAACGTAATTACTAATATTTTTTATTTTTATTCTTTTATTGCATGTCAGCTAAAACCATGGTTAATATGCATGTACATTCATAAAAAGAAAGTGTGCAAAGCATGTAACATTCTAACTTCAAATAGACTTTAGAAGATTGATTTTTAAGCAATTGGTGCACCTACCTAAATTCAACACGCATCACTCATTGCTTGTGCCAGACTCATTAATGCACTTTATTTTATTTTATAGTGTACCAAAAAAACACCGTATGCTCACAGAGTATTATTTGGGGAGGTATTATAGTGCATTGGTGTGCCAATAGAATACACCCAAAAAAAACTAAATTAATAATACATTTTTCGTAATATAAAAGTAATATATTTGAATAATTTTTTGGGTCTAAATAATGTGCCTTGATTATGCTATGTAATGTAAAGAAAAAACTTGAAAAAATTCAATGTGATTTCAAATATAAGTGGAAAAGTGTCAAAACTTTATTGGAATGTTGCAAATAGGGGAATTGTGTGGTTCAACCGGTGATAATTTAAATTTTTTTTTAAGACATTTTACTGACAATGTATTTTTTAGCCATAAAAGCCAATAGTTTTAAAACATTTACTGCCACCATATCTTTTATATTTATGTAATAATGCATATTATATTAAAAATATAGATGTATTCATTACACTATATTTCTATATCTGTAAATGAAACAATAAGAGGCGAAATAAAATCAAGTTAATCAATTATACACTACAAATAACCCACTTACATTATCTATAGCAAGTGATGAAGAAATGAGATATGTAAATAGTTCTAGCAATCACAATAGTTAAAGTAATTAATAGTTATCAATATAATTGAATCTTGCAAAATTTATATTTAAAAATGTTTGTATTTAAAAATTAGGCATTATGCATTTGATTAGGCATTAGACATTAATTACCACAATTTATATTTAAGAATGTTTGTCTTTAAAAATTAGGCATTTGATTGAACATGGACATATTGTCCCAAGAGTTGGTATTACCACATGTTAGTGATAGTTGTAATAATTATTTATTGACATTTTATTCAATGTAGACATCTATGTTGTCCCATTTAATATAACAAAGAGTTCCTTATTAGTTATATAATGAAATGGGTTTCTCATTTTGTTATAGTGTATGTTGAAAAATGTTATACTGCTCATTAAATATTGGATAATTTGAAATCTAAAACTGAACAAAACTATAATTAGGTGGTGTATTTATATTAATGCAATTATTATATATTAATATATTACTTAAAATAAATAAAAATCTTATCAATGATTAGTTTACACTAAAACATATTAGTTATTTATATTCATTTGTATGCCTTGATGTGCTCTATACATTTTATGCCTCAATGGGTTGGACTCATTATTACACACTAGTGTTTTATATTTAGAGAAAGAAACATACTAGTGCATGTTCAATATATAAGAACATATATGCACAAGATTATGACACATATATGCACAAGATTATGACACATATATGCACAAGATTATGGCACATATTGGTGCACATGACATGCATGGATTGATGCTAAGAGATATAACAAGTGTGTTGAGGCTTCTTAATGCAACATCCTCACCATTCCCTTCAATTATATTGTTACCATTGTTGTTAATGTTACCAATATCACTATTTTTACTATGATTTTGTGGTGCACAAAGATATATCTGCACCGATACTTAACCATATATATAGTGTTAATGCTTTGTAATGTATAATATGCAATAGTGTGAATTAAATGGTGACATGCCAATGCACCTAATAGTAAGAAGCACATTGGTGGAAAAACTTCTACCGTAACCTCTATCTACCTATAATTTTTACATATAGTAAACAAGTAGGATTTTCTTGAATGAAGGTTTACATTAATTATTTTTTCAATAATCTACTCCACCTTCATATATGCAAGGAGATCCAAACCCACCACAACATCTAGAACATTTGACTTAATAAAAGTTTTTTATTTTTATATATTTATTTTTTGTTTTTTTGTGCCTCCATTTGCATAGGTCTTCAGAGAACCATGAAAATTTTAGAGAGAGTTGGAAGAAAAGCCTAATATGATCTAGGGAATTAAGGTCCAATACATATTTCTAATGACCATACTATGAAATGATCACTACTTCGTTGTAGGCCAAACAATCCCATAAGGTTTTTTTCTTATGGGTAGTGAAGGGTGTTTGTACTTGGTTACTCTTTCAAAAATATTCGTTAAGATATCGTATTGCACAAAGTCATCACCATTGTTGAGGAGTTTAGATATATTTCCCAAGGAATTCAACCTAATGATATGTGGAACTTTATACTTGAGTACACCCGCCGATTGAACTAGAGAAAAGAGAGAGGTTAATCATTAAGCCACTTCTTTCCTACATTATCAAGAAGATTTCTAATCATCTACCTTGAAGATGATTCTACTTTTTATTGTAGGAGTAATTTTGAGGATCAAAGAACATGGAGTTGTGAATGTAGATAGTGCTACTAGTAGATATAAATCCTGAGAGGATCTCCATGATGTGGTTGGACTAGTCATTACACCTCACAAAGGAATGAAATATTTTGTAAAGCACCACAATATGGAGCCTAATCATCAAGCCTATTGAGGACAAACAAATATGCAATATTATTTTCCCATTCACAATTTCAACTTCATTTTTTATCTAAAAAACTGACTATCAATAAACAATACGTACATCATTATAATACAAATAGTTACCAATAGTACTGGTAAAAAGAAACATAACTGAAAATATGGGCTAGAATAAGCCAAAATACCTTAGAGAAAATAATTACAAGTATAGCAAATAATTGTGACTAAAATTCCTTTAGGCCTCAATCCTAACACATTGACAATAAACAAGAATCCCCACATAATTAGGTGGATCATCAAGGTCATTTGAGGTAAGGAACCACCTAATGATAACAAGCTAATCTCCAATTGGCTATGTGGGGCAACTTTAGAAGTATGGTATACAATATGTGAGTTGATATAGGAGGTATTTTCATTTTCTCAAAATATATTTTAGTGTAATTGCAAATAATTTGAATGAGAGGTTGTCAAATTATATGGGATTACAAAGTTTTACTTATTAACATAAGGATATTTAACATAGTGGTAAATTTCTGCAAGGAATTATTCATAATCACTGATGTTGTTTTTTCCCATTAAAAACTCCTTCAAGGAAATCCTTTAGGTGTTTCCATGCACTTTGTTAATAAGGACATTATAATAAATGCAACTAGAATAAATATATAGATTCTAACCGTAATAGACCTAGGTGGATTTGACCTATTCACCTCCTTAGTCATTATGGCTTTAGCATGACAAGTCAAACAAGTTGAGCTAACAGTTGGGATTATAATCATAAATTAATTTACCATTAGGAACTAGACAAATGAGAAGAGGATGTGGAAATTTCTAAGAATGGGAGCCTTTTGTCTCTCTTTACAAGTTCAACGTGCATGCTTTTAACAATTTTCATTTAGTGGCCCACATATGAATGGGGGTTCCCAACCACTCCAACAAGAAGAAGTTTTAGATCCTTTGAGATAATAAGGGTTACATTAAAAAATTACTTGCCTTGCATGGCATGAATAGGGAGCATGATGTACCCCCACTTTTTCCTTTTTCAAATTAATCTACCAACTTTGCGTGGGCCAATCCGCTATTGCTAGGCTAATGCAAGCCATGAGTCGTCGAGTGGCTATTAGATCAAGTGCCCCTAGAAGTCCAAAAGTTATTGTAGGTAGTCATTTTCTATGCTTTTTGAGTCTATAAAATACTCTATGAAGCCAAATGGCATCTATTAGTGCACCATCATATTGAGAGAAGGTACAAGAGGGCTCGTGCTTCGTAATAAAACATCATTTCTCTTCTTCCATATAAAATAAAGCATTACGTATTGCAAAAGCATATAGGTGGAATTGAATCCAATAACTTGTGTCAACTTCTCCCATATGAAAGTAGCATTTAATTAAATGAAGGCATAAGGTATAATGGGTAAAGGGACTTTGGCCAAGCTCATACAAACCTATCCAAAGGATGAAACCAAAAGTGACGCTTCAATGTTTTGACTCACTCACACTAGGGGCACTACATATTTGGAATTCCAAATTAATAATGCTCTTTCCAACTAGTAGACCCCCATAATTAAGAACTACGAAAATGTTTTTTGGTTTGTTCTAAGACAAACTTCTTAACTTGAAATGTCAAGTCTTTTGCTTGGATTTAACCGGCCATGGATTATTCAGTTAATCTTATAATAACAACTTTGGATAGAATCGTCTATAGCAAGATGAGATTTATGCTTAGTGAAGAAAATTGCTACCTCCAATACCATAATCAAGTTATATCACTAAAAACTATGCAACCAAATCCTTTTCACTACAAATTTATTAAGTTAAACAAATTTACCCATTTAACACAAGTTTTGATTATACCACGACCTTCAAATTCCATTGGATGCTACATGGACTTTTCTATGAATACCTTCACATTAACATCTCTTGGTACAAAAATTTCAAAACCGGTATTGTATAATATTACCAATCCCTTTAAACTCCATGCTGCACCATGTGAGTGAGAAGCATTCATTGAATATGCCACTTTGGTTTTGGCCGAGTAGATAGAGATGAGCTGGCTTATTTTAAAAACTGAACACATGGTCGGTGAAGGAGATACCACTTTGTTATGTTGACCACTTGGAAATTTGTGGGGAAGCGTGAAGTTCACGAACTTACAAGTTGATGTTATACGCATTAAATCAATGTTTCCGTCCTCCATTCTGAGCACTCATTTTGAGCTACACCCACACATTTCATAATTATATTTTTGGGAATGATGACGCTTCATACGTGTCGGACCTTTACGGGTTGCTTCATCTCTCCGCACGAGGCCTTGCTTAGTCCTCGTCCTCTTTTGCAAAGAAATTCTCCGTATTTGTGCAAAATTATTTGAAATTTACCGCCAAAGGAGACCATCAACTATAGTTGCATGTGGGTACTATTTACTTAATTGGAAGTAAGGAAGATTTTTGTTGTCGAAGTTGTTTGTGATTTTAGACTTGTGATTAGAGGTGTAGCGATTTAAGGGTATTTAAGTTGTTAAAGTTATTTAATTGTCAAAGTTATTTAGGATTGTACTTTTTTGGGCCAACTAGCTTTGTCTAGATTTTTTCAGATGTCTTTTCCCCTGGCACAAGGCACAACCACTCTCTCAAATTTGATTCCAAATCCCTTCCCGCCACAAGGCACAACCACCCTTTGAAATTTGATTCCAAGTCAATAACGAAACTTATCCTCAACTAATTATGCTATTGAAAAATACTCTTAATTACTTTCTCATATTTTATTAATTTAGTAAAAATCTTTCCTATATTTTATAATTTATAAAAAAAAAATTTATATATTATTAATTTAGTAAAATTCATATTCTATGAATCACGGAGATAATTAAATTAGGTATCTAAAGGGATATTGAGTGCAGATTCCAATAAAAACAATAATTTTTTATTAATTATTTTGGAAGACCGACTTTTATGAGTCTTTATGAAATTCAAGTGATTGAGCTTTCCATTAAACCATTCTAACATTTTATTCATATTTTAATATCACACCTTGGAACATGATTGTGATAGAGTTGTATATAAGAATTCTAGGGTTAGGTGCCTCGATTTTCCTTGGTCCCGCTCACTCGATATCCTTACAAGAAGGATGTTGCCATTTACCAGCGATTTGTTACGGGTATCTTTGTTTTTATTTTTCAAAATAATTTTATAAAAAGAAGGTTAAATGTGTGTAATTTTGATTCTGTTCAATTTGCAATTTTGGATTTTGATATTATCATTTTTAATATTGAAATTGATGCAATTGTGCAAGTTTAAGATTTAAAAATATATAATTTTGGTATTCAAAACAATTTTTATTAGATTTAATGCTATAAAATGTTAGTTTTTATTTTTATTATTTTAGATGATTAGAAAAAAAGACTAATTAGTAACATGATTAGATAATTGTTAAATGAATTTTTGCTTTTTTCTATGTATATTAATTTGAGTATAAATTTGAGATTATCATAATATATGAGTTTATCCAAAATATTTGGAATGATAAAAAAAGACTCAAAATATTAAAGAGTCACATTACATTATGAGTAATGTATATTGTTATGTATTATACTTGAGATTATCATATTATCATTATTGTTAATGAATTAAATTTATAAAATGTTTAAAGAGAGCTCAAAAGATTAGAGAATTGCATTGCCAGGCATGGATATATTTATCTATTAAACTTAAGTTTATTATATTTTTTATATGTGAATTCATTTTAATGAATTTATAAAATATTAGAAAATCACATTCAATTATTCTTTGTACAATTTTATTTTCATTTTATATTGACTAAAATTATTATAATTTAACTATATTATAAAGGTAGTTATTATTATTTACTATTGGTGAATATGAGCTAACTCATTATCATTATTTCAAAAGAATTATACCATGTGAAATGATTGATCGATAATTCATAAGAAAATAAATTATTACTCTTATAAAATGTCTCTAAGTCTCAAAACATTAACCTATTTCTTCATATTTAAAGGAAAACTAAAAAAATATTTTTAAATTTTACTTCAAAACTAACATAGAACTTCATCTATTAAATTTAAATTTATCATTTTCTCATTATCTAATTTTATGCTAATAAAATTTATATAAAAACTCACATATAATTTTTACGTTAATAAATTTATATAAAATATTTACCAGTGTTCATGGAAAGTGTACTACACTCTTAACGTACAACAACTTCACCCATAACTCTTGTAAAGTGAAATTGAGGTTGAAAATTGTAGGACTTGCAACATGGTCTAGTCTAATCCATCCTTGGCAATCTAACCAATCCAGTTGGCAAGACCCCAAAACAGTTAGGGCAATAGTACATGAAAAGGGCCCTAGGTATTATTTGTCTAGGGTGTATGACACTGTTTGGGTCTATATGCGTCCTAGCTTTGTCCACGTGCACGGAAAAGTGTTTGGACAATGAGTCAAACGTGATCCTTTGTGTTCAGTGGGGGGCTTCACTGACAACTTTGGATTTGGATTTTCTCGTATATTTAAAAGAAATTAATATATAGATAAATTTTTATATAAAACGCATTCTGAAAATCTAATTAAAAAACTTAAAGTAAAGTAACATAAATAAAGATAGGTATATTAAAAAACCAGTGGAATAATCATTCCACCAAACCAAAATCTAGAGGCAGATGCTATCACATCAAATTTGAGATTCGAGTTGCTTGTCTTTTGTGTGTCCCTTGATTAACTGTCATCAACCAAGAGTCAAACATCATTTAAGCAGTTATACCTACAATCTTGAAGCTCATGGTTCCGCTAGTATGTCGGTGATTTGTGCGGTTATTTTATGATTTAAAAAGTTGTGATTCAGGGATATTTACAACTTCAAAATCATTTAGGCATTGAATTAAGTTTGTGTTGGTTTTTTTATATCATTTCTTAATTATTATCAGTTTTAAATCTGGGTGGTCTAATAATTGTATAAATTATGGGTTATATAATTTTTAATATCATTGATTTTTAATATATATTTTTAATTATTATAAATTATAAATTATGGTTATTTAACGAAATAAAATCTTTTAAATCCAATTGAGTTAGTAAAATTTGATTTTTCCACATTGCATAATTAAGGTGGATTTTAATCTAATTAGAAACTATTTAATATAATCTTTTTAGGTACAACTACTTCAGGTGAGGTTTTCATAAAATTGAACGGTAACTAAAAAAACTCCTCATTTTTTATCATTGAATCCAACTCTTTGATCCACACATACATACTTCTTATCTTATACTTAAGATTCATTTTTTTAAAGCTAATTTGTGTAATAACATTGGTCTCAGAGTAATAAATCAAACTTTCTATCAAATTTAAAATTTAATAATTTTTTCAAGTATAGAAATCCATTTATAATAACCCAAAATATTGAAGAATCATTTTCACTATGATAATAATTTTAATAATAAACTCTAAAAGTCTGATATATATATTCCTTTTAATTATGAGTATCAATTACTTGTTGGAGTAATCTAGACTAGGTCTAGGATAGATAATTAACCCATTTTGCGCCATTTTTAAAACGTCAAGGTGGAAAGGAGTTCACTAGAGTAATCTAGACTAGGTTTGAGATGGATAATTAACCCATTTTGCACCATTTTTAAAACTTCAAGGAGGGAAGTAGTTCACACAAGTGAGAGGAGCCTCGACCCTAATAAAGCATTCAATTCAACAAAGACTGGAGTTATTGTTATTCTCCTTTTGCATCTATCCATTGCCAATCCAAGAAATTAGTCAGGTATGGATTCATATGCATTGCAATACAATGCTATAGGATGGTGGGACAAAGGTAATAGAGGTTATGTATGTTTCTATGTTGTTCTTATCCGATTAAACACTTCACTATTGACAACTGTCTTTATTTGTGAGCAAATGGATGCCAAC
Organism: Pinus taeda; assembly: GCA_000404065.3. Taxonomy (NCBI): domain Eukaryota; kingdom Viridiplantae; phylum Streptophyta; class Pinopsida; order Pinales; family Pinaceae; genus Pinus; species Pinus taeda. Next base: position 162,425 of record APFE031418349.1, on the reverse strand, counting down.
TTTAGGGATTCCAAGAGTGGAACCACAAAGTCCCCCCATGGTAGAGCCCGGGGCATCATTTCACGAGGAAGAACATTCACAATTGAATTGGCTCTTGACCAAACTGCTGGAGTCACTTGAAGGATTGTTGAAAGCATTGAATCAAAGGGGCTCTATGGAAGAAAAGGAGAGGGAGACTTACCAACTGTTAATGGATGCCAAATTTGAATGGTTGCAGAGCAAAAGGTGAAGTCTCACAATGATGTTTGATGAACATTGGTAACTATGGATAGTAAAGTGACCAAAATCAATGAAAACTCCAACAATGGTATTAAATTCAACATGGAAGAAGCTGGGACCAACACAAAATCTATGAAGAAAAATAAACCAGGGGGTAAACACACTAGGAGAAGAATGACACATCCAGTTAAATGGAGCAACTTTCGAAAGAAGAGCATCCCATTGCCACATAAATTTCCACATTTTGAATTATTTTGATATTATGCAAATATATACTTTTATTAGACCATTTTTATTTTAGAACTATAGGTCAAAATAGTCATAAGAATAGACTAACTATAGTTGGGACTTCTGAATGTAGCTTAATTTTTGAACATGAAAATCTATGTAAAAGTACTACCCAGACAAGAACTTTTCATTTTAATGTCAATTATCTATCTATTCTTTTGAAAAAATAAACTTGAGCCAAAAAAAATAAATAATTCACTCAACTATACAGATTATACACTGAGGCAACACAGAAAACAAATAATCTAGCCAACTATCTAAATTATAAATATAAATAAAAACATAAAACCAAATAAATTGAAAGACTTAATTCACCAACCATACAAATTAACAGACTAGGAGAAGATGCACCCTCATTTCGTACCCCACACCGTGGGTGGTGTTACTGCTAATGACCATGTGACTCTTCGACCATACAAATTCTCGGGAAGTGGAAAGATACTATTGGCGCTCGTGACGCAATATTGCCTTTTTGATAAAAGCATTGGCGCTCGTGACGCAAAATCTCCCTTTTGATTTTAAAAAACGCCGAGTCCTTTCAAGCAAATGAGGCGCACTTCTTTTTGCCCTAAATTTACGCAGTTCCGCGAGCCATCGAAAGCGGAGGCTAAGGACTTTGAATCACAGCTTCAATAGTTCAAAACCCCGGTAGAGGGATTCAGTTCCTTGTTTCACACAGTTAAAATTACCTGAATTAAACTAACTCCATGCCAAGTGGCACCGCCTCGTTACCCTCAGGAGAATTTTTCTTCTTCATTATCCATCACGGCAGAACGCGGACATTCCTACAGCCACAGACAGAGCTGCGACGTATTCAGAGCGCATGTGCTGTCAACCACAAAAGTCAAGAACGCTAATCTTTTCGGGAAACTTCCTCTTTTTTTTGGTCAATTTTCTAAAATTATGGTATGAAGTAGAAATACTATGTGTGTTGGAACTATTTCTTGAAGATTTTACTCAATTCCGAACTTTATAGGTTTAGCAAAATTCCAACTTGAGATTTGGAGTAGCTAATTTTTGTGAAATTTGAAGCAAGCTAATTCTGTGATAAAAGGAATGTTGTCAGGAATATTGTCAGACTTTGGGACATTTTAAGTGAAATAAAAATTCCGTTGTTATTTGAATTTTTGTTTGGTAATGTTTTTAATAGTTGTGCCCCTTTTTGAATTTATCTATAAGTTTGGAATTTATTGATCGATATCTCTAACTTTTTTATTATCCAGTCAAATCCTTTGACACTAAGTTAGCTATGCATGCATTTATGAGTAACAACGAATTACCAGGAACTGGTGAATCAAAGTTTTCAGATTCTGCTAATAAATGGGAAGTTTGTTCCATAATTAGCTAGATAAATTTGTGCAACAAAAATAATTTATTTTTTAAGAGATTGTTTTTAGAAATTTTGGTAAATGATTAGAAATATAAATTTTGATGGTTTAAATTGTAATATGGAATTGTTTCAATAAAAATGACTTCAAAAACTTGGAACAATGTCAGAATTTGCAAAATTACTAAAAATCACTGTCAAAATTGCAAAACCATGTTTTCTGTTATCTGTGTCATTCAGCCTCTCCCTGATTTCTAAGAGGTCATTTCTACAAAACACATCAATAACTATTGCAAAGATGTTGGGTAATTGACCCTAAGTAATAGTGAATGGGCTATTTACACTAATAACACCACTAAATATTGCAAAGATGTTGGGTAATTGACCCTAAGTAATACTGAATGGGCTATTTGCAGTTGCCCAAAAAATAAGCCAAAGCAACTTTGAATGTCAACCATGACTTGAAAAAAATATAAAAATACAAATGTATAGTGAATGTCAACCTTCCATGGGAAAAAAATAGGAAAAACAAATGCATGATTACTATTGATGTTGTGTATGTCAATCCTCAATGGAATAACAATGGAAAAACAAATCCATGACTACTAATGATGTAGGATTCATATTTGTCCGCGTTATACGTTGTTATCGGCTAGTAGATGACTTCAAAAGCTATTTAATGTCGATAATGTGATATTAAATTGATGTCCAAGGCTTTATATTCAAGTCCCACTTTGCAATCTTCATTCAACCATAGCAGGGTGTGAGGTTTTACCGATTTGCATCCCTGACATTGGCTGAGAGTAAGACAGAGGAGCCCTTGGGTTGTATCCTCTGTGCCTGCTTAGCTCTAGTAGGCTTGTAGATCCATGTAAGGACAAGCACAAGTATAGGTGCAATAGTGGAAAAGAATTGATAGGCCAGAGGTAGCACGGACTGAAGGCCTGCCACACTATGTAACTGCAGAAAAGCATACCTAGCGGGTGTCCTTGTTTGTGTATTCGTGATTTTAAGCTCCGGTCTGTGTCTGGCTGTATGCAACTAAGTTGGGAGTAAGGTATTGACTGTTTCTACTATCTTAGTACATTCATAGGCACAGCTGTCTGTTAATTTGATCATGAAGATCAGTAAGTAAATTAATTCGTTCAGTTGGGGTCGTGCACTAGTTCTATTGCTAAGCCATTTCGATCTCTAGGATTAGTTTTCTAAAAATCAGTGGCTTTTATGGAATGTGGACTGTCTCTCTGTAGATCTATTTAGTTTGGTTAAAAAGTTTTTGTTGTAACTGTTGTGCATTGCAAGATCTGTAATGTTTCGTTGCTGTTTGCTCTTTTGTATCTTAAAAAGCAAACGCTTTTCTGAAGAAGCTAAGTTGTCAATATGCAGAGTAAAAAGGAAAACATTGCTGCAGGAAAGCCGTCTTGCTGAAAACCAATAAGGATATAAAGCAATAGTTGGAGGGAGGGCCAACATCTTAAGCAAGAACTCCATGGGTTTCATGAGGCATTCTGTGATTTGTATGTTTTTTGCTATAGCATTTTTTGGTTATACTCTAGCAGAAGATCCTTATAGATTCTTCACATGGAACGTTTCATGGGGCACAATATGGCCTCTTGGTATCCCTCAACAGGTATGGTTGATAAAATCCTCACGCTTGTTTCAACGACAGCAAATGTAGCTCATGTATGATTTGGCAGGATTTATTTAATACCCATTGTTGTCATTGCAGGGAATTCTAATAAATGGGCAATTTCCCGGCCCCCAGATTGACAGTGTCACCAATGATAACCTTATCGTGAATGTATTTAACAACCTGGATCAGCCTTTCTTAGTATCTTGGTAAGTCATTTGGGTTCTCTCTTGTGTATTGTCTGATTAAGATTAATGGGTGCTTTGGCGATTTCTAATGCATTGAGATCCTTAACACATTCTGATACAGGAGTGGGATCCAACAGAGGAGGAACTCGTGGCAAGATGGAGTTCTCGGAACAAATTGCCCCATACCACCAGGACAGAACTTTACATACAAGTTCCAGGTGAAGGACCAGATAGGCAGCTACTACTACTTTCCATCAATGTATATGCACAAAGCAGCAGGGGGATTTGGAGGGCTAACTGTTAGTAGCAGGCCCCTCATCCCTGTTCCATTCCCTGCTCCTAGTGGTGATATCACTCTGCTCATAGGTGACTGGTACAAGACCAATCACACAGTAAGTTGTTAATCTGTCCCGTAAACAAAACATCTTTTGAATTTAAAGAGATTGACTATGTTCAATTTCACTTTGTCCACCAGAATGTTCTCTTAAGCTACATCAATCCCTGACCATTTTCTAGCTTTGGGCAGATCCTTAGGAGAACACTTGACATGGGCGGATCGCTTGGTAAACCTGATGCTGTTATCATTAATGGCCGTGGGCCAGCAAATGGTGCAACTATCACAGTGGATCAAGGTATATTGCAATTTTCTATAACAAAGAGACTGCTAGACTCTGTGTGGATGCGTCTACGTAGTCAATAATCCTCAAGATACAGTTTGTTTTATCTGATGGCATATCTTGGCCGTTCAATTCGTTTACTTATCTTCTAATATATCTAAAATGAAACATCTATTTGTCTGCAGGAAAAACCTACCGGCTCCGGATTTCAAATGTAGGATTGTCATCCTCTTTGAACTTCAGGATCCAGGGTCATAAATTGAAGCTTGTGGAGGTGGAAGGATCTCACACTGTTCAAAATGTGTATGATTCTCTTGACATTCATGTCGGCCAGACATACTCTGTTCTGGTCACTGCAGATCAGGCATCTCAGGACTACTACATGGTTGCATCTACTCGTTTTACTAGTCCTGTTCTTACTGGCATTGCCACTTTCCACTATAGCAATTCTCAGAAGAAGGTCTCTGGACCAATTCCAGGAGGCCCAACAGAGATTGTATGGTCTCTGAATCAGGCAAGATCCGTCAGGTTTGGTTCTTGCCCTGCTTACTGTGGGTTTAGCATCATGTGTCCGGGGAGGGATATTTGTATAGATTTTACAGATAGATAGATGAATGATTATGCTTGTTTCTTAATGTTTTTAGCATTGTTGGGAAACATAGATTAAAGGAACGATTGTGGAAAGTATCGATGGCTATGAAAAGTTGATTTCCTGGAAGATTCATAGACAAACCAGGGCGGAATTCTAAAATATCCATCAAGTGCAGGACTGGTGGGAGTTACATCCATATATGTATTCCAGTTCTCAAATTTGAATGGCAATTGTTGTGCAGATGGAACTTGACAGCCAGTGCAGCTCGTCCCAATCCACAAGGATCTTACCACTATGGAAACATCACCATTACTCGAACAATTAAGCTGGCAAACTCAGCCCCCTTCATCAATGGCAAACAACGCTATGCAGTGAACGGTGTTTCCTACGTGCCTTCCACCACTCCGTTGCAGCTTGCAGATTACTACAACATCAGTGGAGTGTACACCGTGGGAGGCATTCCTGATAGTCCCAGGGGTGGATCTGGCTACTTGCAAACTGCTGCGCTAAATGTGGAATACAGGGCTTTCGTTGAGATAGTGTTCCAGAACTATGAAAACACTATCCAGTCCTGGCATTTGGATGGATATGCCTTCTTTGTGGTGGGGTAAGTTCTAATTTCCTGTTCATGAAGTCTATATTGTTGTGTTTGGATGATCACTATCCTATCCTTGTGTGGATGAAAATTGCTCCATTCTTGTCAATGTTTCCTGGTCTCATGGTAAAGTGGTGGAGGGATATTTCTCTCACCAAATTCACATTCCTTGTTTACCCTACATGATTCCATTAAACACTAGTTATCAATTTTTCAAATTCTATTGAGAAGGGACTTAAAAATTCAGTTTGGTTTACAGACTGGATGGAGGTGATTGGACACCTGCAAACAGGAAGAGCTACAATCTCTTTGATGCAGTTTCTCGCTGCACAACTCAGGTGGGCAATCAATCAATGCACCTTATTTTCTATATACATTCTTATAGCTAGCTGCTTACATTACCTAAATGTATATTGTTAACTATGCAAATCTGCTACATTTTGTCACCATGGTCACCGCAACTAATAAAATATGACTGTTCTGTTTTTTTTTTTTTTTGGTTTAAACACAGGTGTATCCAAACTCATGGACTGCCATTCTTTTGACTTTTGATAACGCGGGACTGTGGAACCTGAGGTCGCAAACGTGGGAGCGACAGTTTCTGGGCCAGCAGACATATGTGAGAGTGAAGTCTCCTGTGAAATCATTGAGAGATGAATATGATATCCCTCACAATGCTCTCCTCTGTGGGAAGGCTACGGGCCGACCACGCCTCCCCCAATAGGGTTTCAGGATTCTGCAAGCTGATTTAAAATGTAGTTAATTTATGATTATTAAGTAGAATGGAAGCATTCGATTCGATTCGATAGAGAGATGGTCTCACTTCTCTGAGACCTTCATTTGCAATTTATGGTGCGTCAGTAATATATAACTCTTTTTGATAGAGGGGTCATTTTACTCGCGAACTGCAACTTCAGTTGCTTTTGTAGGGTTGGGATAATAATAGCTCAAAATGCAGGGTTCAAAATTAGTAGAATAATATTGATCAGTGATCCTCTTCTGCATAATTTAAAAAAAGTACTGAATAAATTAAGTATTTGAGGCATAATGGTTGAGATCAGCTTATTTTAATCAGAAGGAAATGAGTACATTATGTATGCAAAATACAATGACATTTTTTTTAGATTTTATTTTTTCAAGTTTTTCGTTTTTTAATAAATTTAACTTTTGTAAAACATTTTGTTATTTATTTAAGTAAATAATTTAATTATCAAAAAAAATCCATATAATTTATTTTATTAGATTTAAGTTAATTTATTAATATTAAATATTGTAAATAAATTTATTTTATAAACATAAGAAGTTTTGAAAGCATTAAAAAAATTATGATAAGGATAAATTATTGTATTTTAAATTATAAATATATATTATATATTGATTAAGTTTAAAAAATTGATATAAATTAAGATGTGATCATCTATTTTGGTAAAAAAGTTTTTTCGGGAAGTGTGTCACTTAAATAAAATAAATTAACTAATCAAGCATTTTAGGTTCTTGGTGAAAATAAATTTCTTGTAACACATCATTGGGAAATATTATTCTAATAAATCAAACTTATAACACATGAATTTTAAATATGTAAAATGAAATTTAAGTAATTATGATATATATAATAAGTTAGTTAAAGTGAAGTGACTGCAAATTCTAATGAAACATTGGAGTGTAATTATCATGTTCTAACTAATGAAAAAAATGCCATTTTAATTTTCTAATGTTCTAACTAAATGAAAACAATGCCATCTTGTATTGAAAACAATATGACAACATGCATTGACTTCAATTCTTACATCGATTTTAAGTGCCATTTCCATTCACTCAAATAAATTTCTTAATAACTAATAAATGCTACTAACTTTTGCATAAACTTTTTGAGATTGGAATCTAATAGAATTGATAACCCATTCTTTGGAGGTCTAACTAGAATTTATAAGTGATCATGTGGGCAATACCAAGTACCATTTAAAGATACATGTATAAGCGATCATGTGAGCAATACCATTCAAGGACACATGTATAAGTGATCATGTGGCTATAAAAACCAAGTGAAGCATTAGACTTGCCTTATGATAGATTTTGCATTTCTTTATTTAGATCCATTTTGTTGATATTTAGGGTAGTGATTTGTGAAGTTGATCCCTGAAAGAAATCTTTTGTAATGCTTCCCACTCTATTAAGCCCTAGCTCCATAATCAATCCATAAGAATTTGATCTTTGGAATTGATAAAGGAAGGGTGCTTTTAGTTGAAGACTAATGTGCAAACTCCAATAGAGTTGACAATACATCAATTCAATGATTTTTAGAATTTTATTCTAACAACTATATGATTCTAGAGACGTGCAGAAGTAGATATGGGTCATAAAGAACATGTAGAACCTCATAAATGCACTATGTTATCTCCCACATGTATTTTTTCATTCTTGATACCAACAAAACTTTTTGTTGATACTTGAGGTAGCCATTTGACCAATTAAGTCAACTTTTAAAATGCTTCCCACTAAAAAATCCCTAGCTTTAAAAGTTATTTGGAAACACACATACCATGTTATGGATCTAGCGAAGGGTGGGAACCTCTAAATAAAGTTTGATCTATGGGGTCTAACAAAATTGAAGGATTTCGAATATGAAGTCCGATTATTTTATAGTGAGTTTCAACTCACAACCAAATGCCCTTAAGGTACACATATAGAAGCAGAATGCCATTATGATATGCATATAGAAGCAATTATGGGTTCATAAAAATTAGACAACACATCACAAATGCATTATATCGATTCTCATACATGTATTTCTACATCTCTTATGCCATCATGCCATTTGTTGATCAATGAGGTAGTGATTTATGAAGTTAACCATTGAAAACAACTTCTGCAACGCTTCCTTCTCATTAAAACCGAAATCCAAAATTTGTTTGAAATAACACCTATTAAGCTTTCATATTCACAAAGGAAGGGAGATTGCAGATGAAGTTTGATGTATAGAGTGTAACTAAAAGGATGATTCATTAATTTGAGGTTTTCTTTCAATTGAAATTATCATGAGTTGCAACTAACATCCAATTTTCACTCATGACACATGTATAATCATTCTTGGGGGCATAACAATAGAGCGCAACAATAGAACTACATTTCCTCAGCTCTTGGATGTGTATTTATGGATTTTGAAGGTGAAAACATCAACATTTGATTCCATGGAAATGATTTACAAACTTAACCGCCAAAAGCAAAGCTTTATAATGCCTCCCACTACATGAAGCCCTAGCTTTGGAAATCATTCAAAAAAAGTCCCTTGCTTTGGAAGTCATTAAAAAAAGCACTTGTTGAGTTGTAGGTTTAATAGAGAAGCGGTGACCCTAGTTGAAGCATGATGTTTGGATTCTAATGAAACCAATGAATCATCAATTTAAGGCTTGTTTGGAATTTTATTATGAGCTACAACTTGTAATGAAATTCAAGGACATATGAAGACATAGTCACATGGACTTCAAACACATGTCAAGATTTAGAAATACATTCCACCAACAATCACACATGCATTTATGGATTTTGGAGCATAACATAATGTATACTCCTGAATTGTAATGCCATCTACACTATGAAACATTAGCTCCATAAACCATATAAAAAACACCAATGAGGATGTTAGCCTGGTGGAGGAAGGGAAACCCTAGATAAATTTTGATGCATGGAGTCCAATGGAATTAATGGATTATCAATTGAAGGTTTAATTAAAAATTTATCATGAATTGCAACTGATAAAGAAAAATAGTTTAAGGACACATATATTAGTGGTCTTGCAGGCATAAAATTTATGTGGAGCAACATAAATGCATTATATTAGCTCTCACATATGTACATCTATATCGCCAAGGTAAACATGTCATTTTCTAATGTAGATGGTAGTGATTTATGAAGTTGACCCTTGAAAGTAAACTTTTGCAATGTCTTCCATTACATTGAAACCTAGTTCCAAAAGTTTTCTAGGAAAACACTTGATAGGCTTTGGAACAAGCATAGGAAGTGCATCCATAGCTAAAGTATGATGTTGAGAGACCAACAAAACTTATATTTTATTGATTGGAATCTTTGTTTTAATTATATTGTGGTTTGCAATTCACAACCAAATTCCATCAAGGGCACATGTAGAAGTGATCCCAAGGACATAAAAAACACAATGAAGGACTGCATTTTTTCAATTCTCTCATGCGTATTTATGCATTACTAAGGTTGACACATAAGCCATCGATGTTTGGTGTAGTGATTTGTGATATTGATCCCCAAAGCAAAAGCTTTTCATTTCTTCCCACCACTTTTGAAGTAGTCCAAAAGCATAGCCATTGGGTCATTAAATTGATAAAGGAATGACACCCCTTACTAAAGGTTACTATTTGGCTCATGAAAGCTTAACTATACTTTCATTGCAAGTTTTACTTGGGATTACCTAATCTTATTAGGCATGGTCTTAAATAATTCTCATGGAACACAACTTAATACGATTGCATATGCTTTGAAGCTTCATGTAGATGATATTTCCCACTTTCATTATCACTACAAGTGGTCCTTCATATATCTTGGTATATGATGCTCACAATTGCTATATAAATCCTTGACCTTTATAATGGAAATCTTAACAGTGGCTTCCAACCTAAGGTTAAAATACATTGGCTTGAAGATATCTCCATAGAAATTGAGACATTTTTTATTAGGACAAAAATACCAAATAGTCTAAAAATATAAAGAGAATAAGTTGTACACCTTAAGAAATAAACTTAAGAATTGAAGAAAAACCTCTTCTAGGGAGCAACCTCCTTTTATAATAGAAAAACTGTACAAGAATGAGATGCGGTGATATTAAAACTAGGTCTCATTTGTGTTTATGTGTGTGTATAATCAATTAGGGTTATCTTAAGTGGTTGGACAAAATGCTTGTTACCTTTCCCACCTAGGTTCAAATCCCTACTAGTGACACGATGAGCTATAATGTCTTGATAAATAGTGATTTAATGGCTTCATGTCTATGAATATTGTTGTATTGGCTTCAATCCTTGTGAACCCTTAAGTGAGAAGATATATATATATTGACAACAATAATCTAGCAATAGAAATATAACTCACTATCTAAGGATTTACATGGGAATTTATGCTTGACATGGGGCTTTTTTTAGGGCTTAACAAGACCCTCAATTTCAAACAAGTGTTGTCCTCAACAACTAAATAATTGTAGGTGTTTTTGCATGAATAACTCAATTTCCTATGTCCTATGTTGATATGCTTGTTTCATCCTATATTGTGTTATAACCAAGTTGTCCTTCAATAATTTGTGAACCTATTGTTTGTGGATTATGTGGTGCTCCAATGGTTGAACCTTTGCATTCCATTTCATGGGTGATGTGATGGATGTAAGATGATATCTATAAAATGCTAAGAATGGGGACATTTTTGATGAAGTATAGAAGGATGTGTTTTAACACCATTCTGCTAAGGGAAACCACTTGAACCATTAATATATTTATATGATAAAACACAAGAAGACATACTTGCAAACATTTATTCACAATATCAATTTCCTATTGGATTGATAATGGTAAGATGAGCTTTGATCCAATTGAATACCCAAATACGAAAATAATCCAAGCAAAAAATTTCCAATGATAATTGGATATTTGTTACTTACAGTTATCTCGAAGATTCCATGTAGCTTTTGAATTATTTTCATAAATATTATGGTTATTGTACTTTCTTTAAAAGGATGAGAAAGAGAGAAAATTGGACATACTTTGTCATTAAATTGTTGGGTTGTGTTATATTCTTTTCACGACTAACCTACGTAGTGAACTAGGGGGTTAGAGGGGGGTGGGTAACCCCCTTCTACCTGGTTCGAGGCAACGCCCCGGGAAATTTTTTTTTGGACCCTATATTAGGTTGGGCGAACCTACCTATGGTTTTTGGTCCATGGTTTTGGACGTGATGGTTTTCGGTCCATGG